>VZSE01005034.1:1777217-1899006 GCA_013398275.1 Promerops cafer | reverse complement strand
GCCGGAGTCCGGAATGGACTCGGCAAAATGGAAAACCCGGACCGGATTCCGGCCGGAATCCGGAATGGACTCGGCAAAATTTTTGCAATTTTGGTATAATCGTCATTATGTGTACAAAATTTTTGGTTTGTAATGATTATGTTCAGTCTCTAAGAAGTGTCAAAACTGAGGCTCCCAGGGTCCCCAGCGTCTACAGTCTGAAAGAGATCCTTAACTTTCTGAAATATTCTAAATCCTTCTGCTCTGTTCAGTGTAGATGTTTATTTTTATATACTTGTGATAATACTTTTCCTGCACTGGTGGTAAAACTGCCCTTGTATCTTCAGTCCCACTTCACTACAGGTAGTTCAGAAGCCAGGGTTGCTGACCAGTACTTTCAGGGAATACTTCTGTTTTGGCTGATATTTTTTAGAAATATGACTCACTAAGTGAGTCAAATCTCTTACTCAGAATCCGTAAGTGTTACTTAGTAATCTCCTTATCTAGACACAGTGGTGGATAAGACTTCTACTCCTGTATCCTTCTGTGTGTGCATTTCTTTACACTCTTGTCTATTAATTTGCTTGAATATGTCTCTGACAGCCTCACCTCTAAGGCATGTATATTAGGGCCTCATCACATTTCTGAGGACCTATTTTAATGAAATTTCATCCTGGGGTTTTGCTGAAATGATTTTACAGCAGTCTCCTGCATGTGCTCGCAGAGTTTCATCCCCATAGGTAACAGTTTAAAAATGACCTCTTGAAAGTCAGGAGGTTGGTTGTGGGCTGTTGTGTGTGGGTCACTAGAACTAAACAGAAATGGTTCGTTTTTTTTTTTTTTTTTTTATTAATGAATTTGTTTTCATTTACACTCCTGGGAATGGTAAGGTCTCCCACCCTTCCATGAAAATAGTTACCCTGAAGCTGGCTTTTGAAGTCTTAGTCCTGAACTGTGTGTAAAATTGTTTTTTTCTTTTTTCATCACAAATTACAACATGTCAGCATCATGTGCATTTGCATGCGTTCTGAGAAAGCTAAATTTTATTCACTTGGGGAATCCAATCACAAAGCACAGCGATCCATTTGACCTTTAGCTTTTAGCACCCTTACATTCCTTTCCCTTTTTCAGACCTTGCTGGCAAATGTCAGCATGCTATAAGATATCGGTTTAGGGATCTGTTTATGGCAGGTCCCACCTCTCACCCAACGGTTTGAGGAGTTTTCCTATTAATAGCTGTATTGGTCATAGCTTTCTATATGCTGGTGGGCTTCCCTGATTGGTGTTTCATAGTAATCAGGCCTCTTAGGGCCTGATTTGGGTTATGAACACCCAATTTTGGAAGACTTGGCTTTTTTGTTGAAGCCTTTTTTAAAAGGATTTGCAATACAACTTGAAATTCGTATAAGTTCAGCAAGTCAAATAGTTTTTCTGAAATCAGGGTGTTTCCTTTTTCCTATGCCTCTTACTTTTCTTCCTTGCTCTGCTAACCTTACGTTGTTAGCACCCTCTGGTTTCAACTCTGGCTAAAATAGTTATATTGATTGATAATGCTGAGGACCTGGCTGCTATTTTGAATCTGAAGATAGACAAGTCTTCCTTGATCTCAGGCCTCTTCTTTCACCAGGTTAACACAAATGGTAGAATTTTTCTGATTTTGTTGAAAATTTTCTCTTGTTTTTTAGCTGCTAAGGATTGCTATTGCAATCGGCAAGTATGGAATTGATGTTGAAAAATGCCAGCAGTGATGCACTGAATGTGAAATTTCTTGGGTTTAGTCTATATGTTGTTAAATGGTAATATTTTTTGAGTTTTGCATTTGCATATGTCTTGCAACATTACACAGTATTTTTTCTCAGTTAAAGTATTTGTCTTCAGATGCCAGTTAATACACATCACAGCTGTCATGTATTTCTAGTTGCTTGGATTTTAGGAAAGCCTTAACCGTATCAGGTAGTCTGACAGGACACCTTCCACAGGTTTACCCTACATGAATGCAGAGACTGAGCTCCTCATATTTCATGCATTATTATCTCTTTACCCACAGACAGTTTTCAAGACGTAACCTCACTTCTCCTGTGAAGTGAACAATGTGGAGACTGGTGACTGTACTTTGTAAAGTATCAACGAACCAAAACTTCTTGGTCTGTACTGCATCAACTAAAACAGGGGCAGTTGAAAAACAAAGGAGATGAAAACCTTCCTTTGGCCTACCTTTGAGAAGTCATAGAATCATGGAATTGTCATGATTGGAAAAGACCTCTGAGGGTCACCAAGTCCAGCTGTCAAGACAGCAGCACCACCATGATAACCACTAAACCACGTCCTTAGGTGCCATATCCATGCATATTTTGAACACTTCTAGGGATGGTGATTCTACATTTCCCCGGGAAAGCCTGTTCCAGTGCTTGACAATGCTCTCCATGAAAAAATTTTTCCTAGTATCCAAACGAAACCTCTTACAGTACGACTTGAATTTGTTCTCATCCCGTCACTTGTTACCTGGGAGAAAAGACTGACCCCCGTGTCACTACACCCTCTTTTCAGGCAGTTGAAATGGCAGAGGGATGAGGTCTCCCCTGGGCATCCTTTTCTCCAGGCTGAGCACCACCAGCTCTCAAGTCATGTGCTAAAGCACCTTTTTGGCTCAAGGTGAATTCTACGTTTGGAAATGAAGATAAAGTAGTTCTGCTGTTTGCAGCACTTCCTGAAAAGCAGTGATTTCTTCAAAAAATGCTTGCAGGCAGAGGACAGAGTTGTGAGGTTTTGCATGCACAGCACCAACGGCTACAACATCTCTGCTGTAAGATAGGAAATACTTTTGGAAATACAGAGGGAATTTACACCATCCAGGATGTTTTTTCAGCCTGCTCTAAAATGATTAGCAGATTGAGGGCCAGGGATATAAATCAGTGCATAGATCTTACTATGTGTTACTTTAATTTCTGTTTCTTTTTTTGGGAATAAAGGTAGTTGAAATTCAGTTGCATCAGATGAAAAGATTGATTTATTGTTCAGTTTAGACCAATAGTGTGAACTTTACAGAGTTTCTGTTTCTGTTGCAATATTGTTTCATTCATGTGGACCAAAGGCATTTGACTGAACTGAGCTTTGGCAGTGGCCTTGATCAAAGAGTCAGACTTCTGAAGAGGCTTTTCTTACCCTGATCTGAATATACTGCAGGTCATTGGGGCCTGTAAACCTACTGAGAGAAAGGCAGAACAAGGTCCTGCAACCAGCCTGTCCGTGATGTTGAACTTTTGACTTACTAGTAGTTGCAGCTGGGGAAAAGTCAGCTTCACTATTAACAGTCTTCCCTGCACATGACCAGTCATTGACAAATAAATGAACTTTGAAGAGATTTTTAAGTGGAAAATCTAGAATGGAAAAAGCTGGTTTACGGCCTTTCTCTCTCCTCATGTGTGAATAATTTTGTGTATGAAGAGAAAGGTGGCTGGAACTTGGAGTGCAGGAAACTGAGAGTGCCTGTCTCTGCTTGTGTCTCTTCGTGAATGTCCATAGCTTCCAGCCAGTAAAGTAGAAGTGGAGTTTGATTTTGAAAAACAGGCTATACTGTGCAATACTTGCCTGTCATTGAAGTAAAATAAGAATGAATACCTATAGGTATTGCAGCAATTTTCACAGGACTCACAAATGAGAAAAGATACTTTTTTTTTTTCTTTCCATGAAACAGCACTGTGAATAAAATACTGTGATTTTGTGTTCAATACAAACAAACTGTCCAAGTTTCTCATTTACCATTCTTGTGATGTTTCAGCTCAATGACGGTGGCAAGGCAGCCCAAGCACATGTGGGGATTGGTGATGTGGTTCTCACCATTGATGGGATAAGCACGGATGGGATGACTCATCTAGAAGCACAAAACAAGATCAAGGCATGTACAGGCAATTTGAACATGACTCTGCAAAGGTAAGACGGCTTTTTCTTCATTTAAAGAGAATTGATCATCAGCCTAACAGTGATTTGGAGGATAAAAACATGTAAGTGGTTTGGCAAAGTCCGTGGAGTTAAATGGCAGTGAAAGATATGCTGCCATAGTCTGCAATCTGTCTTGATTTACAGCATTTTAGAAAACTTATTGGGTGTTAATTATGTGGCTTGACAAAGACTTTTTCTAGCCTTATGTCACCTATTCTATTTCCTCTTCTTTTTGAGTTTCAGTTTTGTTTAATTAATCTGTTTAAAAGCAGTTCTTATTAATGCTTTTTTCCCCTCCCCTAGGTGACTAGGAACATTTTTTTGGGTCAAGTCCTACAGCACCATTCTTACTGGCTAACAGAATGATGATTTAAATAGTTAACCCTTGACTTAAATGGATCAAAACACTTCCACTCAGAGTCTGGGGGATGTTTCCACCAAGTGATTTCTACTATGTCACTAAGAGGCAGCCTCTCTTTTCTAATTGAAGTGCCTGCTATAGAAGTTACAGCTTGGCCCAGTCTCATTACTAAATCATAGAGTTTACTGAATGCCAGTGTATCTCTGGTATAGCCTGGGGCTGTGTTTTGGGAGTTGTTGCAGGAAGGGAGCAGGATGCTCACATATGGGTTATTGAGCCTGAAGTAGAATGAGCAGCAGCAGCACAAGCAATAAATTCCTTCAGTTCTCAAAAGCCTCCCAGGGCTAAATGGTTTTTGCTAGAAGACTGCTATTTTGATTCAGTGATGTGAGTGAACATATTGGAGGAGATTGGCCTGTGAATCCATCACATAGGGAAAAGCATCTCTTGTTTTCAAAGAAAACAGCAGCAGTTGTACACTATGATTGCTGTTCATGCCTGCCCTCAGCAGTGCAAAGTTCCTTGATGAGCGTTGGTCGAGGTCCATAACATATCTCTTCACCAGTTACTGACTGTTTTTTGTGGCAAATTATCCTTCCCTTAATGAAAGGACTGCATCTTTCTGAGAGTTAATCAGTATTCGAATAAAAAGAGCTGACGTGGTTGCAGATCTGACCAACATCCATCTCCAGGGTGGCGGTGCTTGTTCCCAGCCGTAAGTGCCGTGCATTTGAACAGTTGTGTGAGTGCTTTCTTCTGTAAGAGGCTGCAGTTCAGCACTGCTTGTTGTTTCTTGTTTTTCCTGTTGTCCTGTGCTTTGGTCCTTAGCTACCCTTACTAAGGGATTCCTTTTGCTCAATCTGAGGAAAGGAGTATCTTGTGGTGTGGTTCATGCCTCGGGCATCTCCTTAAGTGGAACTTGTAAAGGTGGCATTAAACGTTTCTTGATGAAAGACAGGCATTATACCAGCCCATTAGAACACTAGATACATGTTGTATCTAGTGTGTCATTTGCTTTTCTGACTCCCAAGGAGACTGGCAGGTCGCTTAGAAATGCACTTTCCAGGACCCACTGAGTCACTGCAGCAGGTGGGTGGGTTGGCCCACTTTCTCCAGTCACCATAATTGAATGGGCAGGGTTAGTATCAGATATAGGGAGGTAATGGCAGGTGTGTCCCAGTCAGGTAATAACTTGTCTGAGGCTGCTTCTGGTTGGGTACAGAGATGAGTGGTTTGAAAATTGAATTAATCATAAGTTAGCCTGATCCCCTGCTGTTCTCACCATTCCTACTTAGTGTAGCATCTGACTCACCACTGTTGGCTACCTTACAGCTGAAGACTAAGTCAGGATCAGCCTAACAGTGATCAAAGGAATAGCCTTGGTCCTGGCATCTGGGGCTGCAGCAGATGTCCTGTCTTGTGGCTCTGCTGCTTTGCAGTCTCATGGTCTCAGCTGTTTTGAATTCTGCCTGTATCCCAAGAAACCAAAGGTGTAGACAGCGTTCTCCTGCTTCCTCTGCCTGTGAAAATTTCCTTGCCCTGCTGTTTAACAGATCTGCTTTGGTTGCTTATTTGTTCTTTATAGCCTGGAAGAAGATGCTTCTTGGAGTCAGACTGACTCATGCTAACTGGAGATGGTGGCTGCCCTTGGGAAGGGGGCTTGAGAGTATAAACAGGATGATAAGCCTGTGATAAGATAAGCCAAGCCATTTTAATATTGAGTATTCTCCATAATTATACTCTTTTCTTCCTGCCTCTTCTCCCAAAATTAAACAGAAATAAATAAAATATTTTAAGCTGTTACTGTTCACATGCAAGATTACGGAGATACTGTCAATGTGAAGCAAAGCTGGCCTTCAAAATGTGGGTTGGTGCCATAGAATAGGAAAATCTAAGACACATTTTATTTTGCTCTTAATGCTTTTTATTTATCTTTTGTTTTTATGCTTCTGAGATTTTATCTACTTTCACACAGTCTGCTGATAGTTTGAACTACAGTGCAAGGATGTTGAGGCTAGTTTTGAAAGAGTCCATCAATTCTTAGATCTGGCCCTGGTTTGCTACTGCTTTAAAGGAACACAATGGTTAGATGGCTAGTGGTGTTACTTTGAGGATGTACTCCAGCACCCCAGTTTGCACAGTGGTCAGGGCATGGCAACACTTCACCTTTAAAAAGCTGCAAAAGAAACTTCTTTCGTCTATGGCAAAGGCAAGAGAGGAAATTCTTTATGATCAGATTCCTTATTATAAATATTTTAACTTGATAGTTAACCTATTTAGGTTTTCACTTGGCTTCCTCTCTTCTTCATGTGCAAAGTACAAATAATAAAATTAAGAGAAACTAAAGAAGGGGCAAGAAGTAGCTTGTCTGGAAGGTTGGAAGGGATATTTAAAATACTGCCTGCAGAACCTTTACTTACAGATTTAAAGCAGTATATTTATGTAGGCAGATATGCATGTAGCCCTTGTGGAAAACCAATTTAGATGTTTTGTAACTTGTAATTGCATGTTGGCAAAATATTTGAAGGGCAAATAAAAGCTCCCCTTTGTTCCATGTAAGGCAATATCTCAGCTTGGTTTTTCAAACATGGAATTGTTGTGTGCCCTGGAAAGGGAGGTGCAGCTGACACAATTGCAAATCCACTTTGCTTAGAGGTTGCTCAACTACAAATGGACAAAATTGTGCTTTGCCAGCCCTGTGTGCAGTAGTAGGTGCTTAACATTTGCATGTGTTGGCAAGCATTTTCAGGTGTGTGTCTTTAAAATCAATAAGTTCTGTAAATAAGTCTCATTGATTAGTATAAAAGTTATAAATTTTTTTCAATTCTGAATTGAAATTTGAATGTGGGCATGTTATTTGCTCATTTTTCATATTATATGAAAAATTAGTCTATTAAAAATTATAAATATTATATTTAAAAAATATGGAGTGTGTTTTTCTTCTGTTCTTTTTATCTCCTCCTCCTTTATTTTATTTTTATCGCCTCCTCCTCTCCAATTTTTGTTTCTTTTCATCCCTTCCTTTCTGAGATCTTGCTCTTTTGCACCCCAATATTTTATTTTAATCTAAAGCCATTCCAGTTTCCCATGAGGACAGATGGAAACCAGATGCTTGGGTTTTGGATATATTTTCAAGTTCAGTAACTTAGCATGGACTTTTATAAATAAATCTCTAAGTTGCTGAACAGCTAAAAGCCGCCACCTATTTTTAAAATATTATTTTTGGGGACTGTTTCTCCAGACATTTGCCTTAATGATTCTTTGGGAGTGAGAAGGATAAAGAATTGTGGATTTCTGAATGAGATGAGATCATGATACCTGTGAAACTTCTGGGGAAAGTGTCAGCAATACAGGGATAAAAGTAAAACAGAAAAGATGGAAAGTCTTGGGCTTTGTTTTTCCTGTAATGATGGAGGAATATATTTACCCCTCTATTTAGTAAAACAGACCTGCACAGGTATAGTTTGATTTGTAAAGGAATTTTTTTTGCTCTATGAATTTACTAATTTACGACAAAAGGCATTGAGATTGCTTGGCTTGGGAAGCGAAATGAGGGTTCTCCAGGTTGTTTACTCCTTTATTGCTATATTGCAGTGCTTTTTTTGGGGGGGGTGAAAAAATTTTTCTAGGTGCAGTAAGCTGGCAGTGAGCAGTTAGTGCAGCTCTGATTCCAGCTCTTCAGTGGAGGAACACGGCTGCTACAAAGCAATAGACGAATTTCAGTGATGGCCATGGCTTTGTTGGGTTTTTTTCTAAACTTTTTTAAAGCATAGGGTTGTCCAAGTGTCATAGGTGAGGCTGGGGCCTACTGGGTATTTTTGATGTTCTTCAGGACTCAGCGACAAAATTTAGATGAGCCATAGGGCTGAGTTCTGCAGTTGGTAAACTCAAAAGCCATGACATTTGTTCTAGCTGCCTGCCTGAGTATGAATCTTTATCATACTGTCCTCCCTTATCTTTTTGGTTTTTCTTTCAGGAAGTGTGTAGTCTAGGCTTTTAGCTTAAGGGCAGCTGAAATTCTCATGATTTAAGATAGGCTAAACAAGAAAAAAAGTTATGGACTATTTGGATTCTATTTCCTAAGATATTTTTTCAAGTTAACCAATTTGGAAAAGGTTTTCAGCAGTAAGACTAGCTTAGTATGCTTTTTTCTTACTATTTTTTGTTTAATTTACAGGCTCCACTTTAGATGATGGTTAAAACTCACGTTTCAGTTCTGTGAGTCATAGGTTCCTTGGGTGGGTGTTTTGTTTCCCTAAACCATATATGGATGAGCTTGAAGAAAACTATGATAAGAATGCATTCTGAAGTCTTATTTTTCTCCCAACTTTAGTTGTCATCATTTCCCTTACATAGGTATTTTGACTTAAGTTTGGTTCTTCAGTGATTTGCTTTTTTAGAAAAATAGAAGCTTCTTTGTCCTATGCCAGTTGAACAGAGACAATAAGAAGTGGTTGAAAGACACCACAGCTTCCGAGTAATTTTTTCAAAATCTGAAAACTTTTTTTTTGCTGTAATTATTTCTGTAATACTAATTCTTATATAACTTGTTTCAGGAATGTCAAAACTAAATGCTGGATGATTAAGGAAATAATTTCTTTTTAATTGAGAAAGCTGAGACACAGAAAATTTACGGAACTCAGTTGAGGTAGTATGGCTTGGAATATGTAAACAAACTGTATATTGGTAGTTCAAATGCTGTTCAAAACCTTTGTCAACTTACTTCCCCAGGCTAGTTTGTTACTTTCAATCATTAATACTCGCTTTTAGTGATTATGCATGAAAATAAACTAGGTGTAAAACAGTGCCTTCCAAACAGACATTCCCTTCTCTTGTTTAGCCGTGTCACTAAGCTTTGAGGTGGCAGCTGTTCCAGGTGGCTCACTCAGTGGAGCCTGGTGAGACTTTAAACAATCCTGGAGAACTTTCTGTTATTGACCGTGGCCTTTTTGTGCTGTGCATTGCAATGCAGTCAACTGAGTAGTCTTAAGTCCTCCTGTTTTATCTCACCCTGAAATTGTGTGATATTGGGTTAAAACATTGTCCAAAGAATTCAAAGCTAATGAATGATGCTGGGTGTTTTTTCATCCAAAGGTTGTTGTATAAATCTGTGCACTTGCTGGAAGCAAGGTAGGAACCTAATGCTCCTTTTGCTCCTAATTTAGGAGCCAGGTTTAGCTAGCTAAACCATGCCTCTGGAAAGCCTGCCCACACACTAAATAAATGGAAGGGTACAGCTCTTGCTTCCAGCTGAAATTCAGAGTCTTGCTGTACATAGCACTTTGCTTCTCGTCAGGTAGCAATTAGGTGAACCACAAAACATGCTGCAGCTCAGTGAATTCAACAAACTAAAGGCTTGCTTGGAAGTTCAAAGGAGAGTTGCTGGGATGAAAATGGAAGGTCACAGGGTAAAAAAGAGAGTTCAATGACTTGTACAGGATGATACCTACCCATCTGCCAGGAAAATGGGTGAGTTCAGCAACAGTAATAGCAGCCTTTCTTACATTGTGTACCTTAGAGTTTTGCTACGAATCTTTAGAGCTGCAAAAGATTTGTAAAGGCTGTGCAGTTTCTTGAGATTGCTGCAGTAAGTAGCATAGGAACATAAATACAGTAGTAGATATAGATGGTGGACAAGGGCAAGTGCCAAAGGCAGATTCTTATTTACTGAACATAAAAATATTTCCTTCAAATTTAAAGATCTTTTTTTCACACTTAATTTCAGGTACATTCCCCTCTGGTCCCCATATAGTTAATACCACCTCAGGAAGTTGAAAAACAAGCAAAGGGAGGTTAAAGAAGAAACATTAACGTGTTGTTTTTTTGGTTTTCATTTTATTTTTAGTTTGTTTGTCAGCAGGGACATGCAAAATATCACCTCTGAGTTGCAGCAATTGCAGCCATTTTACCATTATGTTTTTTAGGTTTTGTCTACATGACTATATCATGGTGGGTTAAACCAAGGGTAGTCAGATTAGGAAGATATTTAAAAATGTCACCTTCTTTTGTGTGAAAACCAGGAGGCCATCATCAAGAAACTGTCTCTCACAACCTGAGAGCCAGTAAGTTCAATTTGGGATAAATTTTCGAATTCCTACCCTCACAGTCCAAGTCCTTGATGGACTAAAGGTTGGTAAGGTTCCTTGGGAGAGTAGAGTAGCTCAGATGTTATAATCAGCAGCACCTGATAAAGAGCTGGGGAGGAGATAAATTGAGGCATCACTATTTGAAGGGTAGTGAGTGATTGTGGTGGAGATTTGCACCTGAGAGTCCCTTGTGAAAGTGGAGGGAGGAAAGTTTCAGCTCCTAGAAGTTCCCATCTGTTTGCAGTGGATCAAGTGGTAACTAAAGTGCCTGAATTGGTCATCTTGCTTTTTTGCCTTAACCAGTGAGAAACATCTGTGCCGTTACTTTATACGAACTGTTGCACAGCACAGACATCTGATAAGTACAGCAAAAAGTATTTCTGAATTTTACTCTTAGTTTGTTTCTTAGAAATTCTGCTTGTTTTCAGACAGGGAAGTTAGGGTTTGTTTGTGGGGTTTTTTTGTTTGTTTTTCTTTGTTTGTTTATTTGTTTTTTTAAGTAATTTTGCTGACCCTATCGATGTTTGTTTTAAAGCCTGAAGCCACGCATATCTTTCTAATATGTTGGGATTAGCCTAAAAACAAATGCTTATCACATGTTGTTATTATACAGACTATATATATTAAATTCTTTAATTCCTATATTTAAGATCAGTATGAAAATACTTGCCTTCCATTATAGTTCTGCTATAGGGATTAAAGCACTCTGACGTATAATGATGCTTTTAGAAAACAAAGATTAAATTGTTAAAGCAAAAAAAAATGCAGTGCAAAAAATATGGCTTTACACAAGCAGGTCATTAGACAAGTAATAGCTTTGGCATGATGTTTAGGTGTACAGTAGTTTAGAAGCCTATTTTCACTCTATTATAAAACTAAAGTAAAACAAATCTGTATTCTGGTTTAGATCTGACACAGTTGGTTTCTGTCTGTGGAGACAGGAAGAGTGAAGGTTTATTCACATATATTTTTTCTGAAATGGTGTAATTCAGTAGGAAGTATTTGGAAATTGGATAATCTTACTTAATCTTGGCATGTGCTAGATGTGCCTCAGTATGCAAGGTGAGGACGGGCTTGCAGTGCTCTGCCTAATGGATGAAAGACATGATAATGATAAATGACTGCTTGTGATTTAGAATAACTTTCTGAAATACCAATAGCTTTTTCCTGTCTTACAGATTTAAAAAAAAAAAAACTGAGTTGAGGAGTATCTTTGTGGACAGCAGGGAATTGCTTAATGAACTCCACATTGTTCAGTTCATATGCTCTTGCTGTAAGCAAGAAGTAACATTTGCAAGCTGAAATTTAATACAGAAAACATCTAGGCTGAGTGAGGTCGTGACTAGTGTTCCTATGAGTCTGACAGTTATTTAACAGCATTTTCCAGCTTTCCCTTTAAGTTAGTTTTGCTTTAAGTTGCTTCATATTCTGCATGTTGCAAAGCCTTCTCATTGCTATTGAAGGGTGGACACAGAACGTGAGATATGTGCTCAAACACCCCCACATGAAAGAGATCTTTAGTAACAGAGGTGCTTCTAAGGAGTAGATTGAATGTATTTCCCAACCATTAAATATTTGTATTTTGGGAATGTAGAGACACAACTAAGCTAACCTTCATTATGGAGATCTAAACAAAACTCTTGAAAACCACAGGAGGTAATTTTGCTAACTATCAGTATTTCTGTGATGTACAATAAAGCTTCTGCTTAAGAGGTACAAGTGCCAGCTTCCTACATGAGAGGAAAGGAGTCTCCACTGACAGTGCAATGTTAAGTCAACCTTTCTGTGGTAATTATATGCCAGGTGCTTTGGACTGTGCCACTGTTGTTGTCAAGAGCTGTTGTGGCTGTGTAAGTACAATCCAGGCACTTTTTACTTTTCATTATCTCTTCACACAGGGGATGCTGAAAGGTGTGTTGATTTCTGGAGCTGGGGAGGAAGGGGCATTGGTTTGGGGTTCAGTTTGGGTTTGTTTTAGAAAAGGGCGGAAATGCAGCTATGGAATAATTCAGACTTTAATAGGAAAGCAGTGTTGTTTGTTCTTGGTGTGATTTCCTGGCTATGTCCTGCTTTTTAGTTTTTCTGAAGAAAAGGTTCATAGCTGTGTTTCAGGAAGCTCTTTCAGTTACTGCTTTCCTCCCATTTATAAATAATCCCCAGAGGGGATTGTAGGTTTGTTTTATCTCTTTAATGAGTTACAGAAAACCATGAGGAAAGTGATATTCTCAGGTTTTTGTTACATTTTGTTTCATTTGAAGTGATTTTAATGAAGTACCGTTCTCCAGGAGGTCTTTGATGCAATTCTGGCTTTCATTTCCTTATTTTCTAATGGACTTCCGTGGTATTCCTGATGACAGTCACCAATATCCCATAAGCACTGCAGCATAATGTAGAAAAACATGTTTTTGTTTCTCTAGTAGTATTACCTGCTGTAGGCAGCAGCTGGTTACAGCTATTTTAAAATGCTGTATTACTTGCAAAATGTTGTCTATTACTGATCTTACTATATCAGGTGGGTTTTTGTTTGTCAGAACTGATGTAGTGGCATAGGTTTTTAAATTTTTAGTTTCATTTCTGTTTTTGCAGCAGACTTGGCTGGGGTTTAACGTTTGATTTCCTAAAACTAGACATTTCTTCTTAAGCAGATAACCTTTATCTGTCTTTCACATAATCAGATTGGTTTTACGTGATAGCCATCAAGGCTCTGAGGGCTTCAGTAGAAGATACTAAGAAAAATAAAGTATCATGACTATTACCAGTCATTTTTGCTTAGTTCCTTGTGAAATAAAGTTTGTGTTCTCCCCTCAAATATTCTCTTGTTGTTAAGAGCCCCGTGGCAAACACTGCTTGTTGCAGTTCTTTTTAGATTTTGCTAATGATATAGATCTGCTTTCAACTGTTAAATAGTATTTTGGTTTTGGAGTGCACATAGGTTTCATTTCCCAAAGTGAAGTTTCCTACAACGAAATAAAACTAGAGGAAAGTTGTGCACCTGAGTGTTCTGATGAAACACTGTAGAGTTCCATGGCCCAGTAAAATAGACCTGAGTTTTTCATCTTCTAATGCTGCTGTTAGTTCAGTATTAGGAGTCAAATCCAGCTTTGCCTGGTGATTGAATAACGAAGAGCTGTGTATAAATTGGTGTGTTTGTTTTTTTTTTTAATATCCCCACTGCCTCGCATTTTTCAGCAGGGTGTGTTTTGGCCCGACACTGAATAAGATGTGTTTCAGTGGACGTGTTCTGGACTGAACACTCAGCCTGAAAAATAACAAGAGAATTAAAAACTGTAGGGATTGCTTTGTCTGCATATTGTATCAGTGAACCTGTTAGTCTGGTATCCAGACCCACTGTGGCTGCTTTCGGATGATTCAGAGTGAGGGGAGTGAGAACTAAACCATGCCTTGTAACACCTGCATGGTGAGAACCTGGGTGTTTACACAAGACACGTGGGTTTGATTGCCATAAACACTTGTAACTAATAATTAAACTGGGGTCTTAAAGGCGTTGTTTCATGTATCTATCAACATAACTCTCATCCCAGACAGGCTAACAACATCGAGGTGTTTTTGCTGTATGTAGGTGATTTTCTCACACTAATTTTTCTTTTTTCCAATTGCACTTTCCTCCAACTGTGGTGCACAGTGTATCCCCACTTCTACCTAATCCACAGTGAGTTGTTCAGGCAGAAAGTAAGACAGTTTTCTTTACTTAATTCTGTGCACCCTCTCTGCTTTTGGCAGGGTCTGCACCAGATCTGAGCCTTTGTCATCTTTGTGGTTTGAGACTTGAGACAGGAAGTCTTCAGGATTCATCTGACGCTTCAGTTCAGTCACAGCTGAATCCTTATTCCCACCAGGGAAAAAAAGAAAAAAGCCCTTTGTCTTTTCAGTTGCTCATGTGCACATTCTTTCATTCATGGAGATGCAGCAATTTCTGGCCTTGAAAGGACTTTGGCTCCCTGCTGGGGCAGAGGCCCAGAGGACATGCTTTCCTCCTGACCTCATGGCACTTCTGGTGGAGTCCCGTGTTCGAGCCTCTGCCCAAAAAGTGCTCAGAAAGGAAAGTTTCTCTTCCCTCCTGTGATGAGTTAGGAGGTTTGAGAGACCCTATCTCAACTTCCTAAAAATTGTGAACTGCCCTTTTAACCTGATGCATTTGTTTGATGTTTGTGCCACAGTCTTCCTGTCTTGCACATGACCTGACACCACTGGCTGCTGCTAGAGATGACGGGTCCTTGCTCTCCCCAGCCCCGAGGCAACTAATCAATACAAGGGAAGTGTTCCTGCCAGTTTCAGGGAGCTCTGAGAAGTGGGAATTGGGATGTTAAGGCAAGAAAAGCAATTGTCAGTAAGAATACTATATTCCAAAGAATTAGGAATCTTTCAAGTAAGGACTGCGTAACTTTTAGCAGAAGTGGCACATCTGCAGCACAGAGATGTTAGGGTTGGATCATTGCACTGAATGAGATCTCTTCTGCAAGGATAAGAGATGACAAAAACTTGCCTTTCTTCTGGTCCATGGGAATTTACCAACAAAAGTAGCAATAAATTTATAGAGATGAAATGAAAAAAAAAAAAGAAGTTATTGAAATATCTCAAGCACACTTCAGGTAATAATTTGTCCACTTAAAAATCTGGGCAGTTTTCATCACTTGCTTAAAATTTTCTAAATGGAACTCATAGATACAGTGAGGGACTTAGGACCACTTGAACCAGAACTGAACCTGGATTAATTTATTTAATTGCTTTTACTTAGTGACATCTACTTATCTTATAAATGGAGTAAATTATTCTTGTTCTTGCATATTTTCTCAGTTTAGGCCTAATTACACTTGATGCTAACAATGTTTAGTCCGTACTTTGTAAAACATTGGTGCATGTTAAGCTTTAGCTTTTTTTCCAGCATTCCTGTGGCTATTTTAGCTGAGCAGAGTTTGTCTGTTAACATGCAATCTGCAAATCATTTCAATCTCTCTTACATTTAAATTTACAACAGATTTATATGCTTTCATACTTTGGAATCTTTGATATTCTTCTTAATGCCTTAAACTTCTAAGTTTATGATGTCTGCTGAGTATTTTCTCCCACGGTTTTGGCAAGCTTCAATTTCCTCACATTTCTAACTCCTGCCAAGATACAGTTTGAATATAACAAACAAAAAAAAACCCATGAAAATTTGATGTCATATTTATGTGGGTGTGGCTGAGGACAAAATCTTCCAAAATAAAATAAATGTGCAGTGTGAGAGGTTTTAAGCCATTGTCTGAGAGGCACAAACTTTATAGAGAATCTATATTAGCAGCTAAGACTGCTTTGAAGCTGATGTTTGATGTTGCTTTCTGTTTGGAATAAACTCTTCACCAAGCAGTTAAATGGGTTTTCTGAGTGGCAGGTACCTTGGTGGGGTTGCTTCTTTGGCCTAGTCTGTTGTTTCTGTTTAACCTGTGACTGATTGCTGCTCTGTAGGAGAGACCATCTTGGCAAAAGGGAGTGGATTATAGAAGTAATGAGTTTCATTATAGGGGGAAAGGACTTTTAACCCTCAATGTCTTTTGGAGGGAAAATGACCAAACCTAGGGTAGTCAGTCTTATTGACTGTATAGTATCCCTTTTAGCTCCTATTCTTCTATGAAAAAAATGGAATGTAGTATACATTTTTAAAATGTATTACAGAGTTTAGGAAGACAAAGTTTTAATGAGGACAGTGACTTCAGAGGTAACTAATGCTGCTTGATTGCTAACAGATTATTTTTCCTTTACATACAAAGCCCCTCCACATGAGCAGACTATAAGTCTCAGTGACACTTGGAATCATTAAAATACATGTACTGGGCTAAATATAATGTATGTATAACAGGTTTTGCAAGTACAAAAAGTGTAGTATTTTCCATTCAAGGCCTCTCAAGTACTGAATTTTTTAAGTGTGCCTGCTGTCAATACTGATCTTGGAGACGATTGACCAAAAGAGTTGCCAGTTATCTCCTTTCCATGTTTTGGAAGGAAGGTGATGACACAAAATCTTCTTAACTCATAAGTGACTGCTCCATTAACTTGATAATTAAGTGAATGCTGGACTAGTATTTTTGTGTTGCATCTCTTGGAGCTGACTATAAAGGAGATATGCTGAATTACTTAATTATGTAGAGAGTATGGTTATGGGATTTTTGTATCTTTTGCACTTGGCTGAAGGGAGATGTCCTGGAGAAGAAAGCTCCTAGTGCAATTTGAGTATGTTGGAGCAAGGGCAGACTGAAGTTTCCCTTGTGGCAGGGCTGCTAGACTCAGGTGGCTCAGGTGGCAGGGCTGCTAGACTCAGTAATGTGAACAGGGGCTTACATGGAGCTTGGGACAAAATCAAGTTTTGACACAACTCAGGTACACAGCACTGTCATTAAAAAACAATAAAAACAAAGAAAAAAAAAGAAGAAAAATCAATATTAAATCTCAGTTACCTTATAGAGGGTGTTTTGGCAGGAAATGGAACTAGGGAGACGAGAATTAGATGTCTCATGTAAGTGGCACTTCCTAGCCACTTTTGTGAAAAGCTATTAGGTTGGGTTTTATTTAGGATCCAGATAAAGTTCAGAATATCTTATGTCAATTAATAAAATCTGTGAGTCACTTCATTTCCTTATTTTAATCAGAAATAAATTATTCTTACTTACATTAGTCACTAAAGTTAGCTATTTTTGCGATACACCATGTAGTTGATGCTTACAAATCCTATGGTACACAACACGTAGAGGTGAGTGGAGGTAGCATGCCAGTGCTGAAATTAGTAATACATCAATTCAGTGTTACTGTTGATAATTTTAAAGATGGTGAGTGGTGTCGGGGGAAGGTCAGGGAAATAATGAACTGGTTCAGTGGTTTAATCTGGTAGATTTGTCTTGGTAGGAAGGATGGATTCATAACTTACATGTCTGTTTCTTTTTATTTTAGAAAGGATAAATGTATTTTGGGATAAAATATGGTTATAAAGTTTTGAATTCCTCTTGATGTGGAGGAAAGAAAGGTTCTTTATTTAATGAGAAAGACTTAGTCTGCTATAAAAGATAATGGAGCTTGAGGCATTTATCAGCCTTCCTGGAGAAACATAATACCTTGCAGGGCTGGACCTGAACTGTTTCTGCTATCAACAAGTAATTAGCAGACAGAGCACATTGTTGATCAAGATATGACTGAAGGACACTGTGAAACAATTCCTTCTGCTTGCCTTTTCTTTCTTTGCAGAAGAGAGGTGAAAATGGTTGAAAATTGTTTACGGCTTTTTCTGAGGATGTACTCTAAAGTCAAATTTTTATTTTAAAATTGCACCTTTCATTTTGATCATTATTTTGATCATTATAGTTCCCTGGGCTGAGCTGGGTTTCTTTTTTGCCTCCCATACATCAGCACTAGAGAATGACCCTTTGTTAATAAAGCTGCACACTGTGGGTGAGGCCAAAAGGAAGTATGAGGGCAGGCTGGAGTATTGCAAACATTAGATATTTACTCTTGACTACCCTTTTCATTGTATAATTCTCCCCAATGATTCTATTCATGAAAAATGTGAAGAATTCATCCGATTCTTCTCATGATGCACCATGTTTCTGCTGTTTGGTTTCATATTTTTTTAAACTCCATGGAAAACTTGTCTCATGATTAGTCACCAAATTAAATTACCTCTTGACATTTTCAGCATTTTTTTCCTGCCTATCAATCTGAGTGGGGTTTGTTTGTTTGTGATGCTTTTGTTTGTTTGCTTTAAGTTGCTCTTTCTAAAGAGGATCTGTCAGACATAGCTACTACATGTGTAGGTAAGTAAAAAAGGAAATAAGAGATACAGAGCATGTCATTAATGGTCTAATGCTATTCCCTGCCTTAGATCACTGTCGATTGCTAATGGTCAGGCAGGGAGGCAAAAGGGAAAACTGGTAGAAATTGGCAGGAACTGGCAAAAATGGGCAGGACCCAGGTGATCAGATTTCTGTGATGGTAGATATGAAAGTCTTTCAATGTGGGATTAGAGAGCTCTTGTAGTCAGTCATTTCAAACTCTCTGTGCTTCTTGGACTGGTCAAGCCTGTAGGAAAGGCTTGGGTAGGCGAGGACCAACCCTGATGAGGGCTCTCCAAAAATCAGGCTTTGTGCATGTGGCTGCTGGAGTGAAGATGACTATGGGAGATCACGTATGGAGACTAGAGGGCGGCTGGCACTACTTTGTTGGTTTCCAAACCATGGTAACCCAAGGTTTGTGTAAACACACAGAATATTTTTCAGGACTGTGTGGAAGTGTTTCCTCATTTTTGCAAAAGACTTCAGAAATCTTAAGTATTTCACAAGTAAGTGATTTATTTTTTTTTTTCCTTGTACGTGGATGTTTCCTCTTGAAGATAGCAGTTGGGCCAAGAAAAATTGTATAGGTCATTGGTCTGCTTAAAATAAATGTGTTATTAAGAGATGTCTGTACAGTTGAGCTTTTCATTTTTGTCCAAAGAGATCACTCAAAAAGTGCACTTTCCATGCCTAAAAATTCTTATAGAAAGCAGCTGAGACCCATGACTTTTTTCCCCATGAAAAAATGCCTTCAGGTAGTAGAAGGTGAAGTTGCACTTCTCCCCATGGCTTGCCAAGACAATATCTTTTAGTAAAGCAGCATCCATATAAAAATAATTTGCATGATCAAATTAACCTCCATCTGTTTGTAACTAATATTTTCTGCGGTCAATGAGCCAATGCTTTCAAAGCTCTTATACTTCAGGTAAATAATTAAAATATTGTCCTCATAACTGCTCTTCATTTCATTAACATTGAAGCAGTGTGTAGGTTCTTCCGTGTGACTGGTGGGCATTTGCCATTTGCACTCTCAAGTAAAACCCTTCTACCCTTTTCCAGTTTAACCCGTGCAATCCATACAATACCTTTCTGAAAGTTCAGGGGCTTGTTAGCTAGTATGTAAATTGTGATGCCGTTGACCTTGCATATTTATTTTAAGCTGTGTCTGTAGTTATTTAGTGAAAGACTTAAAGAAAGAGTCTGAAGTTGGCCACAGTTTATCTTCACTTCTTAAAATAGCACAGATACCTCAGTGGCATGATCTTTGGTGACATTTTAATTCTGTTGGCACACTTTGAAATAGCCAGCTGGGACATCACAGGCAGACGTTTTGAAGCCTTCCCGATACCATCTAAATGCCAAGCTTTTGAGTAGCAAAATAATGCATTTATATATAGATTAAACACACAGTAATCAGAAGTGCCTTGCCACACATGTCAGTAATTGTGAACAGCTGCATCAGAGCAATGCAGCTGTTAAAACTCCTCCATGCCCCAGATTACATGTATTTGGTCCAAATTACTCATGGGTATATCTGTATGCTTTTGGGGGGGATACAGAGAATCATTTGGGATGCATTCATTTGCTGAAATCAGTCCTTGATTGTATTTTATTAAGAGAGTGCATGACATAAGGAGGCTCATAGACAATTACAAAAATATTCTAACACCATTCTCGCACAGCAAGCAAACGCCACTGTTACCGAGTTGCAATGTGTTTGTGTGTCTAATATGCTGCAGTGCTGCTGCCTCCATTCAGGCTTTAGCTGGATCTGCAAAACAAACAGTGCTTGATACTTTATCATAGAATGTCTGGGCTTGGAAGGAATCTTAAAGATCGGGCGCGAAGCCCCCTCCCCTGGGCATGAACACCTCTCACCTAGACCCGGTTACTTGGAGCCCTATCCAACCTGGACTTGAAAACTTCCAGGGGTGGGGCATTCACAACTTCTCTGGGCAGCCTGTTCCAGTGCCTCACCACCCTCACAGTAAAGAATTTTTCCTCATATCCAGTCTAAAACTAGTCTCTTTCCGTTTAAGGCCATTACCTTTGTAAACAGTTCCTCACCAGTTTTCTAGTAGGCCTCCTTCAGATACTGAAAGGCTTCAGTAAGGTCACTCTGGAGCCTTCTCTTCTGCAGGCTAAAGAACCCAACTCTCTCAGCCTTTCCTTGTAGGAAAGGTGCTCCATCCCTCTGATCATCTTGGTGACTCTCCTCTGGACCCGATCCAGCAGGTCCATGTCCTTCCTGTGCTGGGACCCAGAGCTGAAGCAGCCCTGCAGGTGGGGTCTCACCAGAGCAGAGCAGAGGGGCAGAATCCCCTCCCTCCCCTGCTGCCTACACTGCTTTGGATGCAGCCCAGGACACGTTTGGTTTTTTGGGCTGCAGGCACATGTTGCCAGCTCATGTCCAGCCTAACATGGTAGCAAACCAGTTACAAAATGGAGACAAGAATGCCAGGAGTGCTCTAGCCTCTGCTTTCATCCCAGTGTGCAGCTATAAAAGCAATTTGTAGTAACAGCTAATGTTATTCTGTGCCTGTTGCTGAGACATGTTTTGCGCCAGTGAGTGTTTGAGGACTGGAACATGAAGTTGAAGAAATTCTTTTACTGTGATGGAAACCAGTCTTGTCATTGTTGTTGTCATCATGCTGCCTTGTGTCTTGTTTTTCCCTCTGGGTTTTTATTAGAGGAAGTTTTCAACAGCCTCTATTTCAGCTGCAGAAAGTTATGTCTTACAAAGGAGACCAAAAGCAAAGCTGTCAAGGTGTCAAGCTAGGAAGTACAGGGGAAGCCTGTATTGGTGTGGGGAGCTTCACTTTGGAAGTCTGATGTGCTTTGCGTGCACTGTAATTTCCTAAGGAATGCAACAACATAGATCTGGTTTTGATGGTGCTACTAATTTACAAAGAGCCTGATTAAAGGCTTCCTGAGAGTTGCATAACTGTACTGTTTGTAGTGCTTTGGGACGCTGATCTTTTACTTTTGTTTCTTCTCTATACTAGTTATGTAAGGATAAGTGTTTTTAGAAAGATCTCAGAAACTCAATAAAACAGTGACTCTCTGCAAACGTTAGGCAAAGCTTTCTTGCTGCTGCTTAAGCATCCAGTGCTAGGGTTAAGTCAAATGTCCATCGAATTCAACAGTTTAGTGAGACTGCCAGAAAGACAGTGAGCTTGAAGAAATTTGACCCAGGTTCAAAAGTATTCTGATGAAAAAGTTTTTAAAGTCCTGTTGGTTTACTTGCCAGAACCTGAAGTAGCCTTGGGATTTGGCAGTCGTTCGGCAATATTGCGTCAGCAGTGATGCTTCCTGCACTCCTGGCCAAGTCCAGATAAATGGAAAAGCTTGCATTTTGGAAAGTTTAAAGATTTCTTAAAATACTACTCTCCTTACCTTTGAATTTGAATAGCATGTGACTATATTTGAGAGAGACACTTTTGTCCCCTTTTCTAGAAAGTGGGCCGGGGCAGGTTGTATCTGGTGTTATCTGGAGTGTGGAACATGCTTGATGGCGTTTATTTAAAATTGTCTGAAAATTTACCTAACACTGGGATAACAGGAACAACATTAAGAATGGGAAAATAATTATTTTCACTGTTTTCTCTACTATGAGTTCTCTGTGGGTCAAAATCTGATAAAGTATGGGTAGCTTCCCTGACCTAAAGATGCCCAAGTTCATTTTATCTCAGTCAACTGTGTAATCTGTGTCCTTTATTTCTTCATAAACACTCATCTCATTATTTGGGTGCCACAAATGATGTTACTTGTCTCTGTTTACACTTTTGTTTTCCAGATGCAGACTGTGCCCTACACCTGTTGCTTTCCTTTGAAAAACACATCTCTCCGACATGCATGGTTTATGATGCTAACTTGCAGGCATTCTTTAATTATAAAAGGATATGTGGTGATCTGTCAAGGGACAGTTGTCTCTAAATGGATTAAAAGAAGCTTACATGGTTTAAATGTGGGCTATGCCTTTCATATGCTGAAAATAGTTCAAGTTAGCTTGAACTGTGTATTTAGTGTATTTAGTACCTATGCAGGTAACTGTTATTTTCTTAAGCTCAGATAGTTTGCACCTCTGTGCCATGTGGGATGTAAAGAATAGGAAAAAAGCTCTCAGAGAAGTAAGTGAACTGACAAGTGTTGTTAGATAAACTGTTCCTAAGCTTCAGCCCAAAGGAAAAAATGAGACACTGGTTAAATAAAACCTGTCCTCTGCCATGCAAGTTCTCAGCTGTTGAGAATCAAAATTTTAGTGTCCTGACTCATCAGCTCTTGCCACCTTCCTCTAGTAAACAGTAAAATGAGAATAAATTAATGATTGGCTGTTTGGAAAATAAATGTCTTCCTGAAAGATAGAGATAGCATCATGAAAGCATAACAGCATGAGAAAGATGGGGCATTTGGTAATGCTGGGAAAAGCAGGCAGGTTTTCAGGTATAAAGTATTTCCTAGAGGTCTGAAAAACTGCTAAATACGAATTGAGTAGCACCACTCTGAGTTAAGCTAGATCTGTATCTGTTACACCACCTCATATAAAAGTAAGTGGTAGCTGCAGAGTTGAGTGCCCAAATAAGAGCTGAATTTCACAGCTGCACTGTTTTAAGGGCTTTTTTCCACACAATTTTTTTGAATAATTACTGCCTTTGATAAATTCCAGGATATTGTCAATAGAAAGTCATGTCTGTGGCACAAAACCCTGTGAGGTAATAAAAACACATACTGTGCCTGTCAAATATTACTCACTTCGGCTATGAGGCAAGATGAAAGTAATGTTTGCAGCATTGTGACAGATCCCAACAGGCTTTGTGACCATCAGATGTTTTCCATCAGTGATTAGTTGCCCACAAAAGCAACTTAATTGCTTCATATGCTGTAAGTGTGCTGTGATTGTTACCCCCTAAGTATTTTGAGCTGAGAAGGATGAAGGGTTTTTTTGTTTTTTTTCAAAAACTAGATGGTGGGAAAGGAAAACTTCGTAGTTAGCTGGGTCAGTTGGAGTCAGATGGGCTTATTAATTTTTCTCTTCTTGCATGGTTGTTGCAAGCAGCAGAAGAATTACAGGACTTTGCTTTATGCACCTTCACTTAATAATTGATTCCTTGGCCAATTTATTGACTGCCAGAATGAACTGTTAAAGGTCTGCTGCTTTCCAATCTTTCTTGCTTAGGTTTTGCAGAAAACAAAATAATTTCCAGCTGCAGCTTATAGTGTGACAGCCAATCATTAATTTATTCTCATTTTACTGTTTACTAGAGGAAGGTGGCAAGAGCTGATGAGTCAGGACACTAAAATTTTGATTCTCAACAGCTGAGAACTTGCATGGGATGGTGAGACCTGTTGGCCAGGTTAACTTGAGGTCTTGATGCAGACAGTTGAAAGGAAAGGAAAATATAAGGAAACCACCAAACTGAAATTGTTAGATATCTAGAACTATAGTAGACAGTCATGTTGAGACATAAATAGCTTTTCTCAGCATGTTAGACCTGTAATACATGCTGCTAAGCCAGTGACCTTAAATATATAACCGTAAACAATACATGGAAATGATAAAGTGCAAGAAAAGCAAGGGTTTGTAGTGGTAAAGTTAACAGCTTCTGGCAAGTGCATGCTCATTAAATTGATACAGTAATAATTCTGACATGTGGTTTATAGTGCTTCAGCTGTGCTATCCACAGCCAGTGCTACCTGTGGTGGTTTTCCCTGTGGGGACAGCCCGTGGGGGCCCCCCAAACATCTGCTGCAATGAGGACTGGTTCAGGTATGTGCTGGTGTTACGTTAGGTTGTTACTTGGAGACAGGAATGACAGAACTCTCTGAGGATCTTGTGACAAACACCTTGGTTTGTTGTTCGGTACTCCCTTGTATAGGGGGTTCAAAATTCCTGCGCTTGGACAACTGACTGGTTGGGGTCTCTGCACTGCCCAGCTTGCTGGCCAATGCTATGTCTGCATTTAGGATTGAATGGGATTGGCTGGGGGTCCTCTGTTTGAGTTCAAATCTATCTTATCATTGCTCATCTAGGGACTTATTTCTTTTCTGTAATGAACTAGGCTTAGCTGAATTGGATTTCTGTTTATGGCCAGATTTATCTCTCCAGCTGCAGACCAGCTGTGCTGTGACATGCTGGCTGCAGAGGCCCTGTGGTGAAAAGGCCCCTGACAGCCTTTGGGGCACTTTGCCAGTCAGGTCCTGTGCTCGTGCACCTCGAGGATGAGTATTCATCCCTTGCTGCTGGGGTGACATGGGAGGGAGGAGAGAGGTGTCTGAGAGGCTGAGTGGGAAAGAAAATTGGCTGGTTTGCTGGTGGGTCCCACTGAGAAGTCAGACAAAAGCTTGATGATATTCCTGACCTTAATGGGAAATAACTGAACCCATAGCATGTCCTATTAAAACCAACATGAGTTTATCCTTTTAAATAGATTTATCGTCATGCTTCTTTATTGGTGACTACTGCCATGTCCCTGGCTTTTCTGGAGCAGTCCCAGGCTCAGTGGTTTTCCTGACAGCCATGCAGTTGTGGTAGGCTCTCCACATGTCCGCATATTGTAGTTAGGATGATGCACAGCTTTAAAACCACAGATGGAAATTCAGAAGTGGAATTATTTGGTTTCTCATATTGTTCCTTGTATCACCTGAAGTCAGGAAGAAGCAGGAGGTGGTTGGGTAGCTGGGATTTTGCCAGAATTCGGGACAATACTTTTGGAGTCTGGGTGGGTGATATCACTTCCCATGCTGATGACCTAGTGAAGAACAGGGCTCTTCGTTGCTTTTGCTGCCTGACACCTCAGAAACCTCAGTTTTCATCCCCTTTGGTTAACTACTCTTCCACTGTCCTTCTCAGACTTCCTGGGAGTAATGAATGCTGTGCTGCTTTGTAGAGGAGAGGTGTGCTTAGCTCCCAGAAGAAGTGAAATATAATCTAACGGCTCTCTAAATTGCCAGATTCTTCATTTGAGAAAAAATGCTCATTCCCACACACATGCTCAAGGGAAAAATAAAAAAAACCACCAAATAAGGACATGTTGGGGATTGGGGAGCTGTTTGTGGTGAATTTCCAGTTAAAATAGATATGACTACACTTTTGGGTTTATTTGGGCTATGTTTTAAACAAAGGAGGTAATTTAAACATTAGTCACCATATTGTGGAAAGCACTGGAAAAAATAATTCAGTGCTTAGTTTTGAATCTTTTAGATTATTACTTAGATTTGATGACAGACTGAAGTCAATGTGAAGCTGAGCCCTTTTTTTTTAAGGGTTTTGGAGGACTGACTAGATCTGAAAGTTATTTAGACCTGTGCTTTTCTTTAAGATGTCTGTTTTTAAAAGGTAGCTTGCTATGTTAAAATTACTATCTAATAAGCACTGATAAAGAAAATGAAATATATAAATTATAGTTTATTAGAAGACCAGATATAATTGTTTTATCTTGTGACTTGCACTTAGCTGTTATGTCAGTACTATTGCTTAGCAAGACAGCTTTAGGAAGGCTTAAAGAAAAGAAAAAAAAATAGAGCAAGGTCTAACTGATAAAAATTATCTTGATTATTTAGACATGCTGAGCTACCATTTGTATCTAGGCTGCTTTATGACTTTTCTGGGACAACTGGCAACATTCTGCCATACAGGATAAGGCATCAGCCATACTTGGTACTGGGGATGCTTTACCTGTTGAGGCTTTAATCAGGGGAGTCATGGACAGGTGTGTACAGATGTGCCCTCCTAGTCCAGGGCTAACCATAACATGGGAACTCCAGATTGCTAAACTTTCTGCTTTCATGGAAGCAAAAACTATGTTTTTAAAAGCCTCTGACAGAAGGTAAGTGAGATAAATTCTGTGGTATTTTTTCCTTAGCTTTTTGTTTGGTTTTTGGTTTTGCTGTAATAGAATAAAATATTATCTGCCTGCACTTAAATTCTCTTTACAAATGTATTGGTAGGGTTGCCACAGACCACAGGAATGAGACTATGAGGAGTAGTTCTTCTTTGGGAGGTCTTAAAAACAACGAAACCTTTGTGGGTAGGAATACCAAAGCAGAGGGCAGCTTTTTTCTTTCCTAAAATATCAGCACTGTTTATTTTAACACATAATGATGAAATCACAAACCTTATATAAATTTAAGAGGAGAAATACAAATTTGATTTGGCCAATTATCAAGCAGCCAGTACAGCAAGAACATAATTTTTCTTTCTTTTACCTGACCTAGTGCTTCATTGTACCCTGGTGTGGTGCGGGAGGCACACTATGAGGATGTGAAGGTATTCTGCAGTGTATACCAAATGTGAAAGGCTGACACACACATTCTATTAATTTACCCCCTTTTCAACTTACTGAAAGTGTAGCATCTGTTGAGAGTGACTCACAAACTAGCTCTTTTCTAGTGCCCAGCCACCCTCTGGGTGCAGCACTGACATTTCCGTTGTTTGATTGTAATTAACACTATTTGTCATCATTTGGTATGTTCAACTAAATGTAGGCTAGCATAATAAACTAGAACAAAGGGAATGACTGATGAAATAAAATGTTGACAGCCATCTCTTAGCAACCACAATGACCAGAGTACAGATTTGAAAACATTGCTGTTTCTTAAGGCAAAAAAAAAAAAAAAAGAAAACTTTTTTTTGCAGTGACTGCAACAGATTGCAATTTTCATTGAGTTGTACTTAATGATGATTTTGCTGCCTCTGCTTTTCCATGTGTTGGGCTATGGACAGGTTTGCAATCTCAAGGCCACAGATGCTTGCCCTGGCAAGATTGCTGAAGTGCTGATGTACCAAGTGATGTTGCCTGGGGCAGTGTGTGCTTCTTTAGAACTGTGGGAAATACAGTTGTATGTTTTTGTATTAATGTATGCAAGGAAACCTTTTCTGAAGGTGTGTAAGTTGCAACAAGAAGCAAGCTTAACAATGTTCCTGTTCTTCTATTGTTGTGAGCCAGAGCAAAATTAGTTAGAAATGAATTATGTCTGTGATGGAGAAGGGGCTTGTGTTTAAAGAAGAATAGAAATATATTTGGATTGTTCTTTTTTCTGTGCTTTCAATGATGTCTACATTTGTTTTTATTCAGATAACCCCTAGTGAAAGTCATGGCTTGTTAAATATGTTAAATGCTTTCTGCTTGTCATCTTTGTTCCCTGAGTTGGCTAATTTTCAGAAAGCAAATTTATTTAGCTTTTTCCCCTGTCAATTGAAGTAAAATGAAGCTAACCAACAAAACTGAAGACTACAATGGCAAGATCATAAAAAATTCAGGTTTTCAGAAGGAAGATCTGACCAGTGGCTTTTCAGGCATGTAGCATCTGCTGCCAGAACTTGTCTCCTGATGATTCACCAGCTAGGAAAAAGGAGTTAGTTTTGAAAATTGGAAGGGCAGGATGCAAGACAGGAAGGGAATCCTTCCTCTTTTCCATCCTTCTGTTAGAAAGATTCCGTTCAGAACAACAAATAAAGTTCAAAGGAAGTTTTCCATCCTTGACTTCATTTGGTGGACTTGGCAGTCTTAGGTTTATGCTTGGGTTCGATATTAAAGACCTTTTTTAACCTAGATGATTCTATTACTCACTGAAGGTGTTGCATCTTCTTGTTGTATTTCTCACAAGAGTTTGAACAATCCTTCTGGTTTCAGAAATATACAGAAATACAGAAAACAGCAGACACAGCAGCTATGTTAATACCAGAGTTGTGTGTTCCCCTTGCTTACAGAAGGGCTCATATAAGCACAGTTAACTTCTTGTGACTTCCCCATTGAGTTTTTCATCTGCTTTTTAAGTTATGGCTACATTACAGTCCCTTGACTAAGAGGATTTAAATGGATGGGAGATGATGGGGCTTTAAATGGAGCTCAGAAGAGACAGCTCTGACATGTTCTTTGGATTCTAGGTTCAGTGAGGATTTAGAGGTTTAGTGGCTGAGGGTTTGCTTCCATAATGTTGATTATTGAGATAAGTGTTGCCACTGATGATCACTCCTTGGAGGTGGTGTATCAAATTGTCCTCACTGCAGAAGTGTGAAGAACTGTAGTTTTAGCTTTAATAATGTGTTTTTCTGCTTACTGGCAGCTATAGAAGGGTTCTGTCAAATTGCTTGTGTCTTTTTTTTTTTTAACTGGGTGAAATACTTGGAAAGTGAATGCATAATAGGGGAATTTAAAGAATGAATAGTTTTTGCTGGGCCTGCTGCTTACAGTGAAGAGTGGACTAATTCATTTTCCTAATAAGGCTGCTCTGGAAGTTGGAATGTTTTAAATTGCATTAAATGTCATGAAAGTATTCATCAGAGAGGATTGTCTTGTGGTATGTTTAGACAGCAAATTTGATCATGTTTGGTCAAAATGAGCTGTTTACACAAGCTAAATATAGCTGGGGTTTTTTTTTCCCCTCCAGTAAAAAATAAATGACTTTCATATAGAAGCTGTGCAAAAAATTTGTGCACCATATTTTCAGTAATAGTTTGTGAGTAAGAAGTGCCTGCAGCTGCAGTTTTTGTTGTTTATAATATTTCTTTTGAAGTTTGATACAGTAATAATTTGCCAAGGTCTTTTGTGTGAGTTGTTTATAATAAGCCTAAATACTGAGCTCTTATGCCTTTGCTTTGTTTGTATGTTATTGAAAGTATTGCATAAACTAATATGTGGAGCTGCTAGTTTTAAATCATTCACAAAATACCATGCTTTAAGCCATCCTGCTTTTTCTAGTAAGTAGTAACAGGGCAAGTGTGTCATCTCATTCTGAAAATCTTTATCATCAGTTATTCATGCATTCAATGGGAGCAAACCTGCATGAAATCCTAATATGTTTAATTGCTAGGTGGCAAGTGAAGTGCTAACAGCTAAGGAATATGCATGATTCTGCAGTTTAATTACTTTTTGGCTGTGCAGTTCAGTGGTATCTACGAAAATATTGTGGGAAATAGCCCTGAAGGAAGAATTTTCTTAAATGTGTGTGTTGGATGTGTTTTGCTTTTCAGCTTGAAGTGTGCATTTCCTTTTGCACTGTCTTGTCTAACCACCATGCATTTTTCACATTGTGATCTTGGTGGCTCAGTTTGCTGGGTGAGCATTTTCCTTTTACAATATGGGATAAATCACAGATTTTTTAGTCTGATTATGGTCTGAAGTCAAGAAGGCCAAGTTAAACTGTTTTAAGTATGTCTGGGGCACACGAATTTATGTCCTTGGTTCAAGTGTGTTTGTGGGGAAAATGTTGTCTGTGTGTTTAAAAAGAACATTGTGAACATTTTGGTTATCAAGCTTCCTCCCCCTTTTTTTTTCTTTTTGTATGATATTTTTGAAGATGAATTTTGAAAAGTATGTCTTCCAGTTGTCTGGTAATAGTGGCATGAAATCATTTTTGCTCAGTGCTGTGTTGATGAGTAGAGAGGCAATGTCATCCATTGCAAACTCAAATTTTATTATTTTGTAAAAGCTAAAGAAAAATAAATACGTTCCTTTTATGAGACTTAAACAAAAGTCCAGCATTAGCAAAAAGAAGTTTTTCTCAAGCATGAAATATGGTAGTTGGCTTGAATAATTAATGCCCTCCTAATTCTTCCTGTTGGTCCAGCTTAATAGATACATAAAACATTTCAAGTTACTGTATTAAAAATGAACAAGTGTACCTAAGATAGAGATGATCTTAAAAAAGAAAAGTTTCCATATGTATTGGCATTATTTTCTCTCTTCTTGTTGCTTTTGTTGCTGCAGATTGACAACTCTGCAATTAGGGAGTGATTAATGATGCACCCCAGTGCTGCGGAGGGCCAGAGGTCAGGCTTTCATAGGCTGCACACTGTGGGAAAGGGGAGAAGGGACCTGTTCCCCAGAGCAGACAAAACCCTCTCTCTGTTGAGAATTGCTGTTGATGTGGACATAATGTGTGTCAGCAATGCACAAGTGGGGAAGGCCAAGTGCAGAACATCATCTTCTCATGCTATGCAATTTTTCCTTTACTTTTCCCTTCTTTTTTTTTTTTTTTTTTTCCCCCCTCCTGTCAGCATGGCATCTGGATTATATATATTTCCCTTTTTTGTAAGGTAGATACTGAACCTGCATCAGGATTCCTGATACTGGGATCTGATGAGCCCTGAGAGCCAAATGACTTTGAGGGAGGGAATAAACACTGTGAACAAAATAGTTAACGGGAAAAAAAAAGAGGGCAAAATGGAATATAAAAGAAGAGTTGTTAAAGGGATCAAGTGTGCCTAATTCAATTGTAGCTGTCCATGTTTTTCTGGTAAAAAATGAAAAGCTGGTTTATACAGTAGAAGTGGTTTTAAAACTGTAGCCTCTGTTAGCTGATTTCCAGCTAAATGAAGTTTTTTGCCTCCCTAGCAAATTGTCTTTTGGAAATGAGAATGCAGCTGCAGTTTTTCAAAACCTTATTCAGAAGATGTGTTGGAAATATGACATAAATGTGTCAAAAAGCCAATTTTCTACCAGAACAGCATGAAAACACTCAAGTGTACCAGCAGCAATGTTTGCAAACAAAATGTTACTATATCAGATTTTTTGCTGGGTTTTTAGTATTTTTTTTTAAATTTTAGTATATGTGTGTGTACTTTTGCATATAAGTATATGCAAATCTGAAAAAAACCCCGAATGAGTGAGATAGTTTTTACCTGTGGCATGTTGCCGTTTCAATTTAGATACAACAAAATCTGTCAATTCTTTATCTACATAATCCTTTTCATTGCCATACTTCCTTTCCTTCCCACCACCCCACAGTAGTTTCAATGTGCCCATTGTTTGGGAGAAATTTTTTTGCCATTTACTATAGAATTGCACTGACGTTAACCTTATTTTTGTGTAAAAAGTTGCTGTATTATTAAATTTGCCAATTTCTTTGAGAGGATTTGTGTTATTCTAAAAGGAAGTGTTCTGGTTTAGGCCTGTATATCGGCTATGCACTATTTAATATATAAATAGTGATAGATTGATAAATTGACCAGAGCTGTGGAATTATGTGACAGTTTCTTGTGAAAGAATGAAAGACAAAGGGGATTGAAGTCCCTGAACTGATGACATGGGTTTGTGAATTTGTAAATCTAATAGTACTTAATGCTAGATGCTAGAGTTCCTAACATTGTATCTGGACAAATGAATTCAGTTCAGTTTTGCCTTTTCCTTGTATTAACAACAGTCGAATACTTCTTGTTTCTTATAGAGGAAACAAATATTTTATGTATATATGGGTGGATCTGGTGAGTAGAACAGGGAAATGCTTAAACATTAAAGAATTTGTTTCTTAAAATTATGTTTGTTTTTCTTTTCCAGAGTGTCTTCTATACAAAAACCTGATCATTTTCATGTGACAAAGGTATGTTCATCATCAGAACCAAGGAATGTAGCATGTGGCACTAACTGATACCCATCTGTCAAACCCTGTTGTTGATAAGCACTAGCATTCAAACTTTCCATGTAACATGCTTGTTTTCCATGTGTTACGTTAAGAGTATTGCAGCATTTGGATCTTTGATTACTTTTTTTCCCCTCCTAAAAATGAATGGAGAGACCTGTAAATAAGAAAAAAAAAAGTAAAAGGTGAATAAATGTTATTCTCCAACTCTTGGAACTTTTTTTTTAAAGATATTGCTGGTGTTTTCCCCTCTGTACGTAAGAGAGAAACAGAAGCAGGTAGAATTTTTTCAGCAGTGATTTTTGAATTATTTTTTTTTGTGGGGATTTGTTTATTTTAATGGATACAGAAATCTTTCCTGGTGTTTGAGAGAAACTTATCCAAATACTACAGTTTCAGAGAACAAGCCCCCTCACTTTCCTTAAAGCCCTGGAGAATTATTTGTTCTTGAGTTCTTGTAATGTTTTACTCTATGCAACAGTTTCAAAACCCCCTTTCTGATAAAAATGCTGTTTGCAAACTTGAAAATACTTACAAATAGCCTGTACTTGAAAAGCCTCTCCAGTGGATGTAATTAATGTGTAGTATATCACTGTTCTGCTGACCGTGACCTTTAAAGGCCACAGTTTGGGAACCACAATGTTAAAATGTAGTTCTCAGCACAAAAACCCAACCAAACAAAAAAATGAGATTTCTTGAGTGTATTATCAGACATGGATATGGAGACATTGGGGAGCATCAATGTGCTCTTGTTCTGCTCTTAAAGGTCTTAGCAACAGATCAGCATGTGAACACTTGCACATTCCATTTGTGTATGGGGAATGTGCATATCTCAAATTGGGTTTGAGACATGGAATGTGGATTTTTCTAAAAAGCTCTAGTTTTTTCCACATGAGTTAAAAAACCGATGGGTTTTGCAACAGAGCGGTTTTTCAGTTTCTTGTGAGTTTGATTTATGGAGCGTCTGTTTTGGATATGCCAAGAGGAGCTAGCATTGTGGAATTTCATATTGATTGTGCATGTTGGGATCATTCCCTCTCCTAAGATGCATGGCTCAGGTTGTTTCCCCATCCATTTCATGACTGCACTCTTGGTAAAGCTTGCTTCTGTGCTTCACGCTAGGTGGGTCATCTCCTCCGAGAACAGCTAAAATCCCTGCTGAGGAACGTGCATGTGTTTGGCGTGGTTTTGTGTGTTTCTGTTTTGTTTTTCATCCCACAATAGGCAGAACCTACCGAAGTAGTTAAGCCTGTGCCCATTGCCTCTGCTGTCGCACCCAAAGTCACTGCCGCAGCGAGCGTGGCTTTCAATAAGACACCGAGGCCGTTTGGAGCTGTAACCTCCTCCAAGGTCACCTCCATCCCATCACCATCCTCCGCCTTCACGCCGGCGCAGGCGTCGGCCGCGTCCCCGTGTGCCGTGCCCGGAGTGCATGCTAATGCCAAGCCTAACGCTGAGCCGTGGCCGCCTGTGCTGGGCGCTCCTAAACCTGCAGTTCCTGTCCCACGGCAGCACGGTGCCGCCCCGAGCGCCTCGGCCGCCGACGGCGCCCAGGACGCAGCCGAGGGGCCGCGAGGAGGAGGCAGAGAGAACCAGGGGGAGAGTAAACAGCAAAATGGGTAGGTGGGATTTTTTTTTTTCGCTGTGAGGATCTTTCCTCACAGGAAAAAAGCCAGGCTTGTTTGAGGGCTAAGGAAAACACAGCTTGGAGGAGTTGTTTACTCCTCAGAAGTAGATCGCTCAGAAATGATTTTAAAAGTGATGCTTCAAAGGGCCCAGGTAGACTTTGGGTGATGGTTTTTCTCATGAGTGACATACCAGTTTATAGAGTGTCACAGCTAAATTGAACAAGGACCATGGAATGCTTTACATGATGTGTTCTATCACCATGTGTTCTGGACCTTACAACAAGCCTGGTATTAATTTCAATGTCCAATCTCACTGTGTATTCTGACACCCAATACAGCGACTGAAAGCAGCAGGCACTCAAAAATGCAGAGCAGTCTGTCGAGAAGGGTCAGTGGGTGCTGTGATGGCCAGGAATGAGATGCTCTGGAAGACCAACGGTGATCCTGGCAGAACCAGTGGAAAAAGGTCCCAGAAGGGAGGCAAAGGGACAGATGTCTCATTAATTCTCTGTAGAACACAGGAGAAGCTTTAAGATGTTTTCTAGGAAGCTGATGGGGTTAAGCAGATTTTTTGCAGTGCTATAATATAAATACCTCGACTTTAAATTTTACCTTCACCCTAAACAAGCAATGCAGATTTAAAATGTGAGTAATTTCCTTATTCAAATAATTGTTTATGTTGAAGTGGGCATCAGAGACTGAACATTTAAGGGACTGTAAGGAGACATAAAAGGCTTTATCTAGTGTAGCATCTAGACTATTAAACAATAGATTAGTAAACTAAATTGAGCCCAGCAGCAGTCCTGGGAACTCAGACCTGCAGCAGGTTTTTGGCTGGGGAAGCCTTGGGCTCTTCCAGAAATTCCTGGGCAGAGTTTGGGAGCTGTAGCACCTCAGGGATCGGTTCCCAACGCCTGCTGTACTGGGAGAGAGGAGGAGGCTGGGCATGAGCAGTCCCATGCCAGTTGGCCTCTGTGACCAGCAGCTGAATTAAGTGATAAAAAGGGCAGGAGAGGAACTGTAGTTTTCTCTTCAGTTTTAAGATTGTGAAACCTAGGCTTAAAAGCTAAAAGCTGTGGTTACTATTTCCCATCCCACAAAATAAAGGGACTGGAAGAATAGGCCTTGTGCCTTTCTTCTCTGATACTTGCTCAGTATAGAAAGTATATGAAGAACCCTACAGAAAGGTAAACATCCATGCCAACTAAAATACCGAATAAATTGCAGTTTCAGCTGAGTTTCTTATGGAGTAAAAAAAAAACTTCTTTAGGTACTTATTCCCTTTATGTTGTAGTACGAATATTTTCCATGTGTGGACTCATAATGCAGCCCGTATGCATTTCATATTGCACTGTAGCCATGGTTACTTCCAGCCCTTTCTTAAACAGATGATGGCAGGAATCCACTCTGCAAAAAGTGGGTTGAAATTGAGAGATCCCAAGGACTTGCTCACTGCTGGTGCAGTTGTTGAATACACTTCTGCAAACCCTCTCTTATCTTTCCAGGAATACTGTTTTAGCAAATAACTGTGTAAGGAGTATTCAAAAGCAGCAATTAGGACTGAAAGAGGAACAATAGCAACAAAATTAAGTCTTCTGGAAGGAAGTGCTGCAGGCACAGAGTAAGCACTTTACAATCAAGATAGGATGACTGGGTGAGCACTGCTATGTGCCCTACCTTACTTAGAGGATGAATAATACCATCAAAGAGGATGAATAATCACAGCTGAGAGGTGAGGAAATCCCTGTCTCACTGTCAGCCTTGCAGATCTAGTTTGGAAAAGTTTGAAAACATTTCAGAGTTGTAAAAAACTACTGTATTTTGCAGTCTTTCTTACAATATTGTGTTTGGGCTGCCTAGGTGTCCTGCAGTCCTAACGCACGAAACAAAAACAAGCGGACAAAACCCACTAAGGTGGTTATATTGGTCTGCTGCTACACTACTTAACCTAGAAAAGTTAAGTTTCTACAATGATGCTTAAATATCCCCCCATTTAAAATGCTATCGATGGCACCTATGAAATATCACAAACATTGAAGTTTGGAATAACTGATCAGTCTGAAATGAATTCCATTTTGCTTCTGTGGCTTGTATGATTCATTTTCTCAAAATACAAAAAAAACCAACTTGTACCTTGCTCATAGATGGCATTGCTTAGCAAATGCAGTTCTTTAGACATGCACCTTGTTATACTCACAATTTCCTCCCTTTCTCTTGGCTTCCCTCAAAAAACATTCAGGATATAAACTATTTGACTTCAGGATGGGAAAGGAAGTTTAATTTCCCTTGTTTAGTTCTGCCTTAGAAAGCCAGCAATTTGCCTTCACTAGTCTATGCGCAGTTGCATTTTATCAAGACCTTTTTGCCAGCTCTTGCATCAAGATGTGCCTGCTGCTTAAAACAGGTAAGATATCCATAGGCTTCACTCAGTTTAAGTTCAGCTGGGCTAAAATTTTCTCTTACAGGTTCTCTTGATGTTTGTAAGTTTGACTTACGTGATATAGGGCTTTATCAGAGCTTGGATTTGGAAACTCCTGTGCTATTTTAAGAAGCAATTAATTAATTAACACATCAAATACTTTTTTTTTCCCTTGCAGATAGCAGCAGCGACAAAGTTAGTATCAACAGCATTGGACTTGAATTATGGTTATTTTTCCTATTGGAATAACCAGCATGTATTCTGGTTTTGCAAAATTACATCTCTTACAGAGTTATACATTTAAATTTTGCAAAACAGCTTCAGCTTTTCTTACTGTAATACATTATTTTATCTGCATTGGACATGATGTGACTTTGCTTTTTCACTGTGCTACATTTTGCAGCTCATTTATTTTCTACAAAACATTCGTGTGGTGTTTGTATGTACTGATAAATTCTTGGTGCGACTGTGGTTCATTGGTGTTGGTAATACAACTAGTAAATGGTGAAATACAATATAAAGATAAAATTGCTTTGAGAACTGTGCAATGAAGGGCTGGATTCTGAATTCGTACAGGAAAAGAAAACTAACGTCCATATACTCTGATTTGTGCATATTAGGAGGATAAATGATTGAGGTTTTATCGGCTTCTCTCTTCTCCCCTTGCCTCAAGGCTGATTTAAGAGAGAGCCTGTCTCACTGAGTTTTCCTTTGTCTGTGGCACCACCTTGTTGCCTCAGTGAGTCATTACTAGTAGACTCCTAAGCCTTAAAAAGGAGACCAGTAGGACAAAAGAAGTCAGCGGGATTTTTTTCTTTATACCACTTAGGTGTATAAGAAATGTGAAAGAATGCTTATTTCACTGGGGTAGTTGCTAGAATGCAGTAAACTGCACGTAAGCAATTCCATTTTCATGTATTTCCACACCTTTAATTACTGCTTTAACTTTCACATTTCATTTTTGTTATTAACTGTTCAAGATACTTTACTCTATTTTTCTCTGTTCTCCATCCTCAAATTGCCACTGCCTTTGTTTCTATACCTCTTTCTTTTATCAACTTTGACATGTGATACATGCTCTTCACTAATACTGCGTGTCAATAAATTACATCTTTTGATGTAATTTTGTACCATACCTTTCACATTCTTTCAAGTATAAAGTATTTTTTTAAGCTTAAGTTTTTACTAACGCATTCCATTTAATGGGCTTGATTCTTACTTGTTAACAGTTAACATCATTCCTCACTCATTTTCCACCTTTCTTCCCCAGAAATACTTTGAAACATAAAAGTACAGTGAGGAGGTAGTGTCAAAAATAAAAGTGACTTTTAAAGTTTTGTTGGGTTTTGATTTTTAAAACTTATTAGAAATTTTATGTCCTAGGAGCTAGTTCACAGTTTTCCTCCTGTAAATTGTGTAAAAATAAATGTACACTTAGTGGGTTTTACAGATTAATGCTTTGGAATAACAAATGTAGAATTTAGGAGTAATTTTCTGTTCCCTTTTCTCGAATTTCCCAAATTGACACCTTCTTTATATCAATCCAAGCTTTTCGATCCTGTACTCTTGAAAGTCTTGCTACTGCAAGGATTGATAATAGCCTGTAGGTTATTGTAGGGAAAGTTTCCAGATGGGACAATCACCCCACTGCTTTACTTTCAAAGGGGCTACCTCCTCATTATGCCTCAGAACATGGCCATCTGTGCTTTCAGATGGCCTGATCCTGATCTAGGCTTTGCCAAGTGCAGAAGACTTGGTGTGTACTGGTGGTCCTTGCATGTGCGCACATCTGTGCTGTGCCCCTCGGGAGCTAAAGGGAGAATTTGTCAAGGGGCACCTGATCTCAGCTAGGTAGACTAGCCTGCTTTACCAAAACAAATCTCCCTCTCATCCCTATAGGGATATCACCATGAGTTTAATTAAGTATGTGAGTTCTGTGCAGTGGTTTTGGTGGTAGAATGAGAATATGGCTATTATTTGTATTTTAATGCCCTTTCTCACAAAACTAATTCAGCAGAATAATTAGCTACATCTGTTTCATTTCAGCTTTTTGACTTTATTTCTTCTTTTCTTTCTCTCCTTTTCCTGTTTTATGCTGGGAAAACTTTCTCTTGCTGTCTTACTCTGCCACCTCCAAGGAAAAACCCACCCAAACGGTAAAAGTTTAAACATGCAGCTGTCTTGATAATACTGTCTTTTGCTGTTTCAAGTGTTCCATCAGTGAAACAAGGAGAAATATTTCAGTGGGGTTAGAGTAATTATAAAAGGTGTGTTTGGTTCAGAAAACTGCATCTGTGTTTAGCTGGGCCTCAGCTGCTGCCTTTCTGCATCCCAGCGCAGAAGCTGCCTTTAAATGGTGTGAAAAGTCAGAGTTGCACCCGTGCCTTTGTAGCTGGCCAGGGTGAGGTGTTGCCTGAAGCCTTGCACTCACTGCTGTGTCTGTCCCTGGCGCAGCCCCCCGCGGAAGCACATCGTGGATACCTACACGGAGTTCTACCACACGCCCACCCACAGCGACGCCAGCAAGAAGCGGCTGATTGAAGACACCGAGGACTGGCACCCCCGCACAGGCACCACCCAGTCCCGCTCCTTCCGCATCCTCGCCCAGATCACCGGCACGGATCACAGTGAGTACCTCGGTGCAAGTGGAGTGATGGGCAAGTCCCTGCACAGACCGTGTTTGTAAAGCTGGGGCTCAGGGGAGGTAGAGAAAGGGAAATATTACTCTAAAACTCTGCCATTACTAAGTAGTTCAGGATATATACGTTGCTGGACATTATTCCTGATTGAGCTGAATTAAAACATCCTAGATAAATCCTAAAATTTCCATTTCTACTCCCAAAGATATTGAAAGATACATATTTGTTGTTTCTTTTCCTCCCATATCACCAAAACGGCGACATTCCTGATCAAATTTAATGCTTCAGAAAAATGAGGTGTTTTCTGGCATGTAGAAAGTCTTTGTCAGTCATACAAAAGTACGTGATCTGCAATGATGTAACCAATCAGAAACGTAAATCCATAGTTCCTCATTTTATTCCCGGGTTATGTTTCTACCCTCTGCTTACGCTATGGTGTGGTTACATATATTGGTGGAGTGGAACAGGTGATGGGGTGAAGGTTGTTCGCAGTCATATAATTTTATGCTAAAACTTCAATTTCATGTTATGCTATCAGCCATAAGTCACTGTCTGAGATTTGTGATTTTGTGTGAAGGCCACCAGAAGTGCTGTCAGGGGCTTTGAGCTCTCATTCTTCAGCTTTTATCAGCTAGAGCTGCAATAAAGAAGGCATTGAGGAAATTGGACCTCTTCTCCAGGGCGAGATTTGATTAAATCGGCTATTTCTAGAAGCCAGTGATAACATTTCCCAGAATAAGGGTTATTGTCTGTGTGTGATAAATATTCTGACTTTGGGCCTGATTGTTTTGTGGTCCTGTGTTCAATTCCCTTCATCAGTCCTTGTAAGGGCAGAGTATGGGACCTGAACATCAAATAACATGTTATGCAGTAAAATTGAATTTATCATGTTGACAAATGCTGTAAGAAAATTACTGCAACTAGATTTGCCAGCCTTAAAATCAGGACTGGGAATTTACATTATCCCTTGTGCAGACCTCTAGAACCTTGGTGGGAAATAGCCTGGCTGCAAACAGATGCTTGGATTATCACCTGATATAAACCCACTGAATGTTCATCCAAAAGAAATACCTCTTAACTTCCATTCATCTTCACCTTCTCAAATCACCTTTCTCAGTGCCAGCATAGAGAGTGGGCCAAAGGGAAGAGCAGAGACCAGCAGAGTCACTTATCAGCTGTCCTACTAGCAAAGGGGCTCTTGAAGTTCATGGACATAACTTGTGTCCATTGGGGCGGATTTAGAATCAAGGAATCCTAACAAGCCTTGTTGTAATTTCCTTCTGTAGTGAATGCATTGGCACAGCAGAGAATCTGTGTTGTGATACAGTGTCTTTAGTGCCCTAGAAAATAAAAATTTTCTTTTTTCCTTCAGTGAAAGAACCAGAAAATGAAGCTGGGAAGAAGACTAAGTGAGTTGATGTTTTACATTTTTATTACTTTATTACTTTGCATGTTTTAATTCTCAACTTGTGGTGTTTGGTGCACTTGTGTGACATCTGGATGTTTTTAAAATGTTCCTTCCCTTTTTGCCTTTTACTTCAGCATGTCAAAATCAAGATCTTTTTCTCCATAGACAAACTTTTTTAAAAGCTGTTGGAGCAGTCCAGTAGTAATGTTTGTGCAGGAGTTTGTGTAGAGATTTCCCGTAAACTTGAACCAGTTTGGTTGCCTGTACGAGGTCAGCTTGTGTTTTCCCCTTTCAAGTCTCATCAGGCATTTTTGGTTTGTGAGTGTGGGTTTGATTGCAAGATGTAGGTGGGAAGTATTGCTGCTCTGGCTGCAAGTGAGGGTCAGCTTGCTTTGGGGATAAGCATTGCTCAAAAGGAGCACCAACGAGTGGCTAAATCTAATGGTTCTTGAAGTCAGTGAGACTTTCTTTACTGACTTTGACTAACACTGGATCCAGCTTTTTGACAGAGAGGAAGACAATGCATTAGAAATAGTGCATGGAGTTTGCATGCTCACTTGTGAAACTGCTTAAGACAAACTTTCTTTCTTTCTTATTTTTCTTCTATCACTTCTTTCCACAGGGAAAAGGTTCCCATCCACGTCCTTAGCCCCAAATATACAAAATTACGTGACTGGCACCATGAAGTCTCAGCACGTGTTCTTAATGTCCAGTGATTTTACCCAAGTTGCAAAAGCAAAATACAAACACTTCCTTCCTTTCTTCTTTTCCATCTGCTTTGAAAAAAAAAAAAAAAAAAAAAAAAGAAAAAATGAAAAAAGAAAACGTATCTCAGTAGCCTTTCTGCGAGAGAAATTCTAGCCTTTTCTATACTTTTCTAACACTTTCCTACTGACATGTAAAAAATGGGATGAAATGTTTTTGTGCTAATCATTAGTTGACAAAAAATACATATTTAAAACTTATCAACTTGGGTGGCTGTATCTCCCAATGTGGGGGAGGAGATGGCTGTTTCAGTTCTTTTTTCTGCCTGAAAGAAGTAATTTGCATTGCTGAGTTTGAGTTACTGTAGGCTGTTAGAAAGCAGAAAATTTTGAACAAATGAGTAAGAAATTATGTTACCTTGATTCTGGGGCTGGGGGAGGAAGATGAAGAGGGGATTATGTATGCACTTATTTCAAATTATCATACCTACCAGAAAAGTTACCTTGGATTTCACTAGATTTTCAGCAGGTCGATTTTAGAGTGGTTGTAAATGTTTCACAAAGTACATACAGCAAGAAGACAGACTGCTTTTAAGCAAAGGAAAAAAAAAAAAAAAAAAAAGATGTTCCAATGTTTTGAATTGAAGTGAAAGCTCAATATAAAGATTCTGCTGCTTAGACTAGTAATATGTTCATGTTTTGGAAAACTTAGAATAATTGAGCAGACTGTTGCTGTGTAAGAGCTTCAACACATCTTCTAGCAGGGACAAGATTAGACAGTAGTATTTATTTATTTACAGAGTTAAGCTTATAGGCTTTCCTGTGTTTTTGAAAGCTTTACAGCCCTATGGTTCTCCTGTAAAATAATGTATTATAGTAGCTACACATCCATTAATTTATGCATTTTGAAGCTTGGAGAGTATTTTAATAAAAGTTGCTTTTATCTTAGCTCTGTCTGTTTTTCTTTTGAGTCTCTCGGACTCCTTGAATAGTCTTCTCATGCATGGGGCTGACGTTTCATTGCACCTTCACAGCCTATAGGAAAAAAAACCAATTAAATCCCAGCTGCATAGTAGAAACAATCTGAATTGTTTAAAACTGTCCCAGTATTTTAGTTCCTGATCATCGTAAAAATGGGGTATGTGTTTGTGTTGTTGAAATTGACACGAGATTTGCAGGAATCAATAAAATGGTTGACCCTTACTGGAGTAAGAATTACACGAAGTAAAGCTTGCTTTCGGCTTTTGCAGCGCTTGTTGAACCAGATAAAGTTTGAGACCTCAAACAGGTGATTGTGAAGCATTTGTAAAAACCCAGTTTCTCACAACTGCTCAGTGAGAACCATTGTAATTGGTTTGGGCTTATGCAGCTGACCTGCACACGCCTGTGATGGAATTAGTCCTGTGAACAGATGCTTCTGCAGAAGACTTGGCGGAGTTGTTTTTTCTCTTGCACAACGTCAAAACTTGAGAGGACCTTTGGAACCATTTTAAGTTTGAGTTTCTTTTTCAGATGGTTTATGCTGCTATACAGTAGAGCAGTAGCTTACGGTATTTGTCATTTTATCTTTAGGAAAAGGCAAACAGAAAATGGAGACTTCAGGTAATAGATAAGTTATCTAACACTAACAGTCACCAATGTGGATGCCTAACAGTGCACAGATTTGCCCTGGTAACGATGGCCCAAGGGATATCACATCTTATACACTTTTTGAGTTAACTCCTTAGGGACAGTAGGGGAAAACATTCACTTCAATAATTTCACTGAAGAGTGTTTTGATGAGAAGTGCCAATCAGTTTAATTTCCATGCCCCCCCGTCACGTAACTTGGCAGTGAGTACTGTGTTACTAAACCCAAGTGTGTTACTGAGTGCACATACACCACAATATAAGAATTTGATAGAGTACTGCATATTAAAGTGGGAATGTGAAGTAGTGTATTTAAATTGTTCTGCTGGGTTTATATAATTTATTTATGAACAGAATGAAATGTGGGCGTTTCAGAGACCATCAATGCAATGAAAACTGTGAAAGGTTAGAAAAGTCATCACTTAGATTCTCTGTAAAGGTTTTTTTTTTTAAGAGCAAAATAGTTTGACCTTCAGTTATTTTTATGTTCTGGAGATGTCCCTAGGTAATGAGAATATTTTCATGTTGTTATTAAACTTACATTATGTTTATGTATCTTACCAGATCTTATCCTGTTGAAGGGTGAGTTGCTGTAGTGAGAAAAAGAAGAATAAACACTCTCTAAATAATCAAAAGAATAGAAGCCTTTGTTTTGAGTAAAATTAAACATAGTCATAAAGTGTATCTTTTGTTGATATGAGAGTAGTTTGAGAGAGACTGCCAAACTATTAGTTTTCTATAAATTCATTGTAAAAACACCGCTACTTCCAAAAGTGTTTTGTGAATGTGTGAAATGAATTTCATTTACTGCTTGAAAGATGTCATCTCTTTACCCAATATCCCCATTGCACAGAACTTACTGGTGTTAAATTTTGGACTTTTTGTTACTGTTCCCAAAAATGGACCACTTTTTCATTTGTATGAAATGAAAAAGTGCCCTATCTCATGTCTGATTCCCAGCATACATCTGATCTTTGAAAACATATTATGAGTGCTTTTTTATATAAACAAATAAGATTAAATTTTAGAGATCTCCTACAAATATCAATGTGACAATGAAATAGAAACTTCTCTTTCATCAGCGATCTTCAGTAAAATATACCAATTTAATAATATTCAGCTTTTCAGGCAGGGATTGTCCAAGACAGATGTTCTGTGTGGTTTTTATTATTGTTTATTTCTAAACTGTAACCCACTAGGGGTTTTTGTTTGGATTACATAAGTTTTTCTCTTCAGCAGCTGGAAAGAGAGAATATAGAAATAGAAAGTCCTCACTGAAATGTGTAGATTGCAGCTTTTAAGCCAGTTACTTAAAACTTAGGCAATGTCTAGCCTTTGTATAAAGTTTATGTGTTTTAGATTATTTCTATTTCTGCAGTACCCTATTTCCAAGGTGTTTTTTTTAAATGTTCACTTTTAACCATCTCCTTTTGAGCAACCAGCTTTGGATTTGGTTTTAGCCTTAAATTGTAGAGTCAATTTATTGTCTTGAGTGAGGATTTTCCAGATTTGTAGTTTAGTTGATCCACAGCGGCTGGAAAATATTTGTCCTACTCTTGGTCAGTCTTGAAACAGTCTGTCATAAAATCATGTATTTACTTTTCTCTCTCCCATGTCATAAATATATGTAAAGCATACCTGCAGATCTACCTCATGGAGCAGGAACCCAGGATACCTGTATTAATTTGAATAAAACCTCCATAGCCACCCCAGCTTTGGAGATGCCACCTGCACCAGAATTTCCATCCACACCTTTACCACCTTTGAGGTCTGCTCCATGGTCGTTCTTAAATCTGTTCAATAATTCTCAGCACTTAAGGCTCCCTACTTTAATAAGATACTTAATTCTGCATACTAACATAAGAAAAAAAAAAGGCAGAAATGCCTGCCCCTGTGGCTAATTTAGTCTGCTCAAAACTTACTGTTATGATTGCTCTCTACCTTGTAGTTTACTTTTTTTTGTGTATTACAGTGATATGTCTGGCAGGTGCTTTTCTTCAAGTAGAGCACTTTAAGACAGCATTTTCTAGATTATTTTTTTTCCTGTAACAACTGAATCACAGAAAGGATATGAAAAATACTGAGAAATATATAGTGTAATGTTCACAAAACTAACTCAACCAAAAAGTTGTAGCAAAAAGCATATACAGCTTTGGGGTGAATCCCACTAGCACTTGTGCCACTTTCAGTATTTTCTAAAGTTGTTTTCCATCACATAATATGCTCCCAAATTAATGTGTTCCATCTTTGTAAATGTCCAATACTACTTGGCTTTCTGAGTTTTAAAGCAGCAGGACACTCTCAGCCTTCACTGAAAGTGTGATACTTCTTAAGTGTGTTTTGTGTCATTTTAACCTCTTAATTGTATTTTACTATAAATTTCATGGTCTTTTTGGAGGGGTTTTTTGGGTTTGGGTTCTTTTTTTCTTCTCAGTTTACTAACGCTTTCATGCACAGTGTTTCCTGTTCTGTAGACTATTTTAATGTAGATTAAAAATCTCTTTCTCTGTGTGTCTTTGCTTGGTTTTATTACTGTGAACGGAGTGAAAACAATGCTAGACCAGAACATGCAGCTGCTCTTTTGCCGATAGCAGATTCCTGCCCTGGCAGTATCCCCTCTCCCAGACTTTCTGAACATATTGCTGCACCAGCTCCTGCGAGGTAAATCATTCACAGGGGTTTTGATTCAGTTAAAAATCCATCCTGTTCTAGCCTGGGTTTGTCTGTCTTGGAGGAGAGAGGGTTGTTTGTCATTCACTTAAAATAAACTTCATTAAGCTGCTGTGACTCGGGATTTTCCTGGAAACGGTAGGAGGGGGAAGGGGAAAATCAGATAAAAACGAGGAAATTCATGAACAGTGTCGTGGTTTCTAGTTAAAATAAGATACAAAATTTTGTGTGTGTATGCTGTCAGTGGGTGTCCACCCTATCACTTGGAGTAGCTTTTCAGTGGTCTCAACAAGTCAAAAGTGAATATGGATTTAGAAATATAGAAGTAATTTCCTAAAATGTGGATTATTTATTTTTTAATACAGTGTTGTGCTGTGATGCAATCACAGAAAACTAGGAGACTATCTGGCAAATTGCCTGTCACTGGCCCTGGATAGTTTTACTGGCACTTACCTTGGCAAATTGCTGGTGATTTGGAGGTCATCTATGAGTACTAGACAGCAACAGTAATTTTAGACAGAAAAGAGTGATGGTACTTTTGAAGGTGGTTGATTGTTACTGTTACTGAAGTTCAGTAACATTTCTTATGGTTTATCTTACATTGTGCAGGAGTTTTTGAGTTCCAGATAGCATGCACAAGCACAAAGTCATAGCATGAAACAAAACTGTTCCTGTAAAAATGAGAATTAAATGAACAGTGCCTGGTCCTGCCAGGCCCTGGACAGACATTCATGCTTGAATAAAGTATACAAGAATATACTGTTGCCCACACCTGTGTGGGCTTTCTGCAGTTGGTAAACTAATACTAAGATTTCGAAATTACCAATTTTAAATCTTTAAAGCAATATTCTCAACTAGCTGAGAGACAAGGAGAAATCTGACACCAAAGTAAAAGTCTATTTTGGTGTCTTTTGAGGACATTTTTGTTGTCTGGGAGAAGCAGGTATGTTCATGAGCTAACATGAGCTTAGGCAGGAAGGGATGGAGGCTGATGGGCTGGTGGGTGCCTTCATGGTGACATTTGTTTTGAGCCAATACAGTAGAGAAGATTTGGTTGTGATGTTTTCAGCAACAAATTCTCTTAGACCAGCAAATATGAAAAATACACACAGAAGATGTATGACAATACTCCTGGTGATTTTTATTTTTAAGCAGAAAAAATGGGATGAAAAAGGCAGTGAAAAAAGTACTACTTCAGTAATTGATTTTCATGTCTACCAGTGGAACTCCGGTATGATTACACCTACTTGCCACATCCATGGATGTGTTCAAGACCAGGCTGGATGGAGCTCTGAGTGAAGTCTAGTGAAAGCTGTCCCTGCCCACAGCAGGAGGGATGGAAGTAGATGACCTTTAAGGTCTCTTCCAATCCAGACCATTTTATGATTCTACTGAGCTGTAGATGCCTTGCAGATACCACTGCAGCTACTGTGTTCTGAGTATCAAGGAGTCTTCTGTAAATCCTAGCTCTGCCTCTGAGTCCAGGCAAAGGAAATTTAAATCTAATCTCACTCAAGACCTATGGCTCTAAATTTTGTTATTTGGAAACATTAATCTAGCAAGAGTGCAGCTTGAAAATGCAAAATCTGAAAAGCAGCTCTATTCATGGTGGTTCAGGATGAAAGCCAAAGTATTTTTACAAATACCAAAGTAGATGGTAAGAATTTTCTGCTCAAGAAGGGCAGAAACAGGAGCAGCTTCTGCAGAGCTGTAGAGGGAAGGTTTAGCATTGAGTGTAGGAAGGAGAACAAATTATTTGATGCAGCTGTGTAGTCTGGATTCTCCCCTGAACTAAGAGGCCATCAGTGTAGCAGCTATAGTTGATGTTTATGTTTTGTTACTGAGCAGATGCTGCTGCTTTTCTTTTGTGTGGGAAATGCAGCAAATCTGATCTTCAACCCCCTTTTTTAGTAAAATGGCACCTATTGGAAATCTGCATGGAGCAAGTCATGAGTGCCATGTCAGGCTTTTAGTAAAGCAAAATTGGGCCATCCAAGGGTGAGTAGACTCGCTCTTGATACTGAAGCCTTGCATTTGTTGTCAAGGACTGGCATAGGTCCTTCTTTTCCGAAAGAAAAGACTCTATCTTTCCTTGGCTGAAGCTCTGTGAATTGTACCACCCACTACATAACCACCAAGAATGAGAAAGCTTGCTGTGAAATGTATGGAGGATCTGGATTTGATTTCTCGATTAAAGCTAAGTGAGCTGATTATAAGGTAGACTTCATAAGGCTTTTTTATTGTGGTTTTAGTTCTTTATTGAAAGCCTTAAATAGTTGTATGTCTGTATAACCAACTACTGTAAGTTATAGTGTATTATTACTCTATTTCATATATGCGATGTCCTCCTGTAAGTTTAACAGTAAAATATTTAAGAGCAATTACGGCCTTTCCAGAAAGTTGCAAAAAGTCATCTCAAAAAGTAATCCTGGCAGCATTAGACCATGTAAACCACAGAATCTGGCACTTCCAGAGAAAGTGTATAACTAATATAAAACAGATGCAATGCCAGCAGGTCTTTGGATTGTATTTTATGTACATGCTTTTTACAGTCATACAGACCTACTTTTATATTTTCTTTTAATGGAATTATTCCTTATATAAATACAAAGACTTAGTAATAAGTAATAATAGATATTAATCCTGATTTTTGTTGTGTACTTTCTCATAAGTGGACAGCCAGGAACATTCTCTGCTGAAATTGTAGTCTGGGAGAAGAGGAGGTCTCAGGCTGACTGTACTAAAACTCAGAGTTTTTGTGGTTGTTTCGGTGTGATGACAAGCAAGAGGAAGTAAATATTGCTCTCTTGTGGTGAATGCTACTTGTCCTTCTGCTTTCTTTTATTATATAGAATTTCTGGAAGTCTTAGGCAAGTGTACACCTTATCTTCCCTTCAGTCATGCAGGTTTTAAATGCCAGCAGCCAAGTAACCTCAGTGTCTGAAGTGTCTTTTCCTGACACTAGGTAGTTTCTTGTAGACTGATTGTGCTCTTGTTCAAGTTTGTTATCGTATAAGAAACCACCCAAATAGTTTGGTTTTGTGGTTAAACAAGCGCCCAAGATTTAGCTGTAAAAATGCCTCAAAAAATTGTTTTCAGCGTGGTCTGATTCCTAGGGCATAAGTATTTTGTTCCTAGAGAAGGTGGTAAAAAAGCCCTCATCTGCTACTCACTTATTCTTCTTACAAAAGATGCAAGAATACCAGCTAGAAAGAGTTGTCAATTGCTATTTTGTATTTTTAATCAAATGAGAAATTTTTTCTCTGTGTATGGTCTCATTATAATTACTCATGAAATTAACATCAATTAGGAAGATAACCGTGCCTGCTCCAGATGCAGCAAGCGCTTGGCTGGCGGACGAAGCACCTCCTGTCCCCAAGACATGTGCTGTGGCCACACAGACCACCGAGTTCCCCCTGCCTGCTGACCCAGCTGGGGGGCTGCCTTCACCAGCCCTGCATGTGGGAGCAGCCCTCGGGCTTCCTCCTGCCCTTGCCAGGTACATCTGAGCCAGCTGTGTTAGAAAGGTGCAGTCAGAAACTGTAGTTTTACACACATGGAATCACAGAGTGGTTTGGTTTGGAAGGGACTTAAGGATGATTTAGTTCAAATGCTCCTGCATTTCACCTCCCACTAGAGCAGATTGCTCAGGGCCCCATCCAACCTGGAGGTGAACATTTCCAGGGTTGGGGCATCCACAGCTTCCCTGGGCAACATTTTCCAGTGCCTCACCATCTTCATAGTAAAGAATTCCTTCCTAATACCTCATCCAGATCTCTCCTCTTTGGTTTAAAGCCATACAGTTTCACCTGATTCTTTTTTTGATGATGATGCTGTCAAGATGGAGCAGCTTAAAGGTTTCTTGATCCTCATTGTGCTCTGGTAATTTATATAGTAATTAGAAATTCAAGTAGTGTTTAGGCAAAAGTTCTAAAAATAATTTAAAAATTAAAGCAGCCTTTCAATGGAGGAGGAAGAGCAGTCATGGCTAGGAGATTCAGTTGGGTTTTGTTGGCAGAAGTTATTGACATGAGGAGAATATAGTCACCCTTGCTACAAAATGTGTGTTTTTAAATTGTCCAAAATTTTAAATTTTGAGCTTTTTGGGCTCAAAAATTTTGAGCCAAAGTTTTTGGAGGAGAATACAAGCTTTAACTTGTGTAGTGATAGGACATCCAGCATGTAAGTCTTTACCAAAAAGGAGAGAAAGTGCTTCCCTTAATTATTAACACTACAGGATACCTGAAAAAACCATACCAGTTTTGTTTGTTTATGGGTAAGGATGGCTTTTGAAAAAAAAATTTAAATGAACTCCTGAGCTTTAGTTAGTATTGCCAGAGGTGTAATAAGTGTTTGATTAATGACTTCTCTTCTCTTGCTGCTTTTGGGCAGGCATGAAGCATCTCTGCCTACTTGTGAAATGAATTCTTTTAATAAAATCTCAAGCTTTCAGTCTAAGTCATCTGTAAGTCATACAAGGTAAATTTTTAAAGGTATATCTACAGCAGACTGCTAGGTGTAAGCAAGGTATTCAGGCAGTGTCTTTGCATTTAAATCAGGGAAATAGTATATAGTTCTGTAGGTATTTAGAGTGTTTTGTCCATCTTTTAGTTATTTTAAAAAATACACAGCAATTCAGTGGATAATCTTGAAATTTTAAAATAAGAGCCCAAGTTAGAGGTTAGAAATTGTAGGAGTTATTTTGGAGCCAGTCTGGTTTTTTCACATTTTTTTTGTCTGTTCAAGTTCATTTCCAACTGTAAAATAAGTAGAGAAAATGAAAAGGGGTTCACATGCTGAATTTGGTAAGGGTTGCTAAAAGTGGACCTGCAGAAGTTATATCACTAAATATTCCAGTTTTCTATGTTTATTATGAAAAAGAGGACAAGGTAAATGATCTTCAGGGCTAATTCTGTCCACACTATGGAGACTTAAATCGATCCATGTGGAGAGTTCTGGGCCCTGATTCAGTGGGAATGAGCCAGGCGTGCGAGGCAGAGTCTGTGATAAGGAATTTAAAGGCTGACAGATGCTAAAAGCTCACTTGATGAGGGGAAAGTTTTATTTGTGGGTGAAATCAAAATTGCTGTTCTCTATATTAGTATTCAAGTTGCTCACACATGCCTGATGTCTCTCTGAGCTGGAAACTTCCATAACTTTCCAGTGATTAATGTAGTCTGGTGTTGTACTGTATCTCTGTCAATCTTTCCTACTTTCTCTGTTTTCTCCTGCATTGGCTCAAAGCTTCTGTGCTGCAAAAGTAATGCTGGAAGATCCTTCGGGAAATCTGCCGATCCTTGGACCCTCTCCTCCTCCAGTTCTTTCTCCTTTCCAGCAGAGATCAAAAATTAAGAGCATGGCTGCTGCTACAGTGTCTGCTGCTATTGCTGTCCGGGCCAGGTAGACATCAGCTTCAAAAGGAATGTTTTATAGGTTGGTTTAAGGAGGTTCCAGTTCACACAAGAATAATTGGTCCCTGGCAGGGTTGTGAAATCAATCGGCTCTTTCACAATAGTGGGCAAGTCATTAGAGTATGTCCAAAGCTCCCATGCCCTATTTATAGCTTAGCTGTTTTGAGCCTTGGTGAGTAATTCTACCATTCTGTTCCTCATGATACCTGTTTTACAGTTCAGTTAGTAAATTAACTGTAAATAACATTTGTGTTATATGAGTGACAAAGAATAATCTGTAACTTTGAGGAACCTTTTGGTGCTTGAAAACAATAGCTTGCTGGGTTCCATCCTTTACTGTATTGCTTTTATAAAGGCTTGCTTAGAGCAAACATTTTGACAGGATTGTCAATCATCCATTCATATCAGTAAAATATTTTTAATAGCCATACCCATATTTTTGTATTTCTAAAGTGCATAGATGTTCTAAAGTACTAATAAATTACGTACATTAGAAAGCATACACAAAATCAGAAAAGTAAAAACGATGAAAAAATTTTCTCAAAATTTTCTCAAAAATTTTCTCTTTATCTTACTTTATTAATAGTAAAAATATATGAAAAACATGCTTCTCTCTCGTTAGTGGGTTGTCTTGTGCCTCCCCTGAATTGTGCAGCCTCTGCTTTGTGGGCTGCATGTTTAGACATAATTCCTGCATCAGTTTTCCCGGGTTCAGTTTCTCCAAACAGACTTTTCATAAGGGATTTTGGCTTGTCAGTGGTCTCAGTCATCCTGAACTTGGTGTGGTCACCTCATTTGTTTATGGGATATTTTTACACACTTGCTAGACTCTACGAGCCTAGTGCCTACTGCTCACTGCTGGATGCCCTGCTCATCACACCTGTCGCAAAGCCTCCTCTGCCAGCCAGCGCACCCTCCAGGAAGTCCACAAGTGCTCTGGAGTTGCCAAAGAGCAAGAGGTATTGTCCAGGTGTGCTGTGTGGTTGGCACTTAGGACTCTCAGGGAGCTGGCTACTCCTTGAAAGCACATTTCTGTTGTCTGCATGCTTATGCCTGTCCTGGTCTTTGATATGAGGTCACCAGCTCCAAACCCTGCTGGTTTCATGTCTTTGCACAACTAATATGCACCCTGGGCCTGCTGACGGTGTTTGTGCAAATCCACTGTACTAAAGCAGAGGTTTCCTTTCCTCACTGGCTTCAGGTGCCCTCTAACATGTGTGGTGATGCTTGTGTTGTGTCGTGAGCCTCTGAAGGAGGCAGTGTCACTCTACAGAGGCAGCTGGAGAAGAAACAAAAGATTCTGGCTTGAAACTTCTGTGTGGGTGAATTATTTGCCACAGTTCCTTGAGCAACTAAGCGTCACGTTAGGCTATTTTTTTAAAGCTTACTTTGAATGTATAAAATCAAGTAACTGGCATGCAGGCCAGCAAATGACTGTTTTAAAAATTATTTGCTGTCTAGGCCCTTTGTTCCAGCGCTGATTCTGTTCAGTGCACAGGACTGTTTGTTCTCCATTCCTGACCGCAGCGAAGTTAATGCTTGCTTCAGCGGAAAGCTGCTTTTATGACTTCAGCTGCACAGGCAGGAGTCTGCTCGGTTATTTTACAGGGCAGTGTGTATTAAATTGTGCTAAGTAAGAAATAATCTGTGGGTTTTCTTGTACCAATTTATATTTTCACAAGCGTTAAACCCTCCTAGAGATAAGGCTCAATTATAAGTAGAGCTGAGATCCACTTGATGTAGAAACTTGTGTTGGGTAACAAGTATTAGTTCTTTTTCTTCTGTTTCATGGCTTCCAAGGTGACCTCAGTTTCTAGAGAAGGTTAAAGTAGCCCTAACCTCAGGGAGGGGAAATAGTAGTTTATAAGACACAAACCACCTTTATTTGTATCAAAATTTCTAACCTGTAGCATATCCATATCCAAAAGATAAAAAAGGAACATTAACAGAATTGTGGTGATATAATAGAACTCAAAATACCAATTTTATTTTTGCCACTGAATGATCTTACTAGAAAAACCTTTCATGTACACATTGAAAGAGAAAACCTCTTGAGGAGTTCTGATACCTGTCTGTGCACTACAGGTGAAGCCCAGACCATGCCATCAGCAAGACTTTATTCTTTAGCTGTGGTGTTTGTTTGGTGATACTTTAGTAGAGTGAAAACAAATTCTCTGACTTCCCTTTTCTTTTTTTCCTTCACTCACTAATGTGCATTGTTTATGGCAAGTGAAGGTAGGTTATTACATTAATGGAAACTTTCTCCTTCCTGAATCTCTAACTGGCTTTCTGTTCATCCATTGTTTGCTCACTGTATGGGGGAAAACTCTCCTGGTATTGAAGTTTTATTTTTGGAGATGCACTGGGTGTTGGGATTCCCAAAGTGTCTCCATTCAGTTGTTGTCCCTTACAAGTGCATGGGGCCGTGTGCTGGAAAAGGCAGAAAACAATGGAGAACTGGTTTCATTCTTCCACAGTTGAAGTCCAGTTTTGGAGGGGCTTAATCTGTTTCTGTCTTCCAACTGACAGAGCTGGAGAGAGAAGGGAGCCAGAAGGTACGCTGGGAGTACAGAGACCATATAAGCCTGACCAAAAGACCATGTCAGTATTGGATATATCAAGATTCAGGTTGAATGGCTTGAAATAAACATCCATGGATTTTTAGGGGGCTTTAAGTGTAGCCTTTAAACTTGTGAAAAGTGAATTTTCTCTTAAGCCATTGCAATGGCCAGGTTATCCTGGTTATTCAGGTTGCTGCCACAAGGCTGTGGCATAAGGTGATAAAGGAAGCTGATGATTTTCAGGCTGTTAGGGACATCCCAAACAGGATTTGAGCTAAAATTTGGGACACATGATGCAGCAGTACAGTTAGTCTGAGAACACTCTGCATAAAATTACATTTTAAAAAGGATTTTTCCAGGAATAGCCAGTGCTGCCCTGAAGACAGCATACAACTAATGAGTATAATGGTTTCTGTATTATCATCCTTAGTCCTGAGCTGCTGGCACTGGTAAGGAAGGAGAGGTTGCCAGTAGATGGAGCCGAAGAAATGAAGCTTTGTCCTGTCTTGTCCTGTTGAATAAAGGACTACAGCCTTTGCTATATGGCTTGAGAAACATGTAGGAAAAGGAGATAAAAGAAGATAAATGTAGTGTCAGTAACTAGATATTGTTATTGAATTTCAACAAAGATCAAGCAAAACTGATCAATTATGTCAGAAAAAAATAATAGATTTGAGGGAAATGTACCTATTGAGTGTGAAACTAGGTATTAAAATGTCTTTGCATGACAATCCATCTAGTGACATACTGTGATATGTAAGCGAATGTAACGCTGAAGAGTTGTTTTAAATGGCAGCTCACTTCATCCCACAATAAAACAGTTGGTAAGAAAGGAGAGCTGAAATCTTTGGTCCCATAACTGAAGAGACAAGTGGATGACAGAATGCAGTAGACTAACTAGTTCAAAAGAACACTTGGCTCAACCAAGAAAGCCAAGTAAATAAACTGCTTTGAACTTTTTAAACTGCAAGTAAATATGCTTTTCTTTCATAACTTTCATGGAAAGGTAATGAATCTATTTTACCAAGGTAGCTTAGGCTTCTTTGCATTATCTCTGGGGACAAACTCAGGAAGGTTATGGCTATAACAAAAGCAGGGTGTTGATTCTGTTCTGCAGAAAGGTTCCTCCAGAAATATTTCCCTTTTATCCCTCTCACTTCACTGTCTCTGCTCTAAAAAGCTGGCTGTCTTAAACTGCTCTTTACTGGGTAGCTGCCAGAGTACTTGACCTTTTTCTGACTTAGTAACTAGCCTGAAGCGGTGGGGAACATCCACACGTTTTCTTCCCCACCAGACTCCTCTGTAATGGGCTTTTTTTGGGGATGTATAACAGCTATGCAGTCTTTCACTAAGCTGTGTTTCGTCCTAATGGCAACAGGGATAGCCTTGAGTTTATGGGGCTTGCGTGTTTTTTAACAAACGACACATACGCAGCACAGGAAATAATGTATTTAATATCTTGCATGACCAAGAATTGGAGCTCTGCCTTAAAATTAAATCTCAAGGTAGAAACACTGCAAAATTTTGGGAAACACTAGCAAGAACAGGTGTTGACAGCCCTTTTGTTTTTGGCATGGCTTTTGGTTTATCTTCCTGATACTATGCTGCATTCAATTCCTTTAAAAAAATGGTAGTCTCACCTTGTGAGATGAGCACTGGTGTTAACTCTGAGAGAGTACTTACTCTGAAAGGTGCTTTGAGTTATTTCTGCTTACAGAGGGGTTACATAGGAGGGGTTACATAGTCCCTCCCTGTAATTTGATACAGAAATATCTCCACCCAGATGACTTTCTCTGCTCTTTCTTTCTATTACTTTATTTTGCTTTTCTTCTTTCTTGCAAGATACTGGAGCACTGTTAGGTTAAGATGAAATGTAAACACTGACTGACACCATGGGCTTGTAGTAGGGGTGGGAACAAGGTCAGCACTCGGTGCTTCTTGTCTTCTGTTTCTCTATTGTTAGACTAGAAAACCCTTGCAAAAAGCCATCTGTACTTCCCTTGTTCATGGACTTTTGTCATCGTTCTCATAGCTACCTTTTTCTGGTTTCCTATATATATTTTTTCAGCTATTGTGTATTTTGATACTGGACAAAATATAGCACGTGATTTGTATGACAAACAACTGAGACCTGAGATCCAAGTCACAGAATTCCTGGCTATCTGGAGAAGGCATTTACAAACTATCCCTTAGATACTACATGACCTGTCCTGTCAGCAGATTTCCTCACACCACAGGGGACTTCTTCCTTACTTCCACAGTTGTTCTGGACAACACAGAGCAAGTTAGTTTAACAAGCTACTCATCATTTTTAGCCACAAAACTATTAGTAAAATTCTGATGTATCAGACTGAGCTCAGGGCTCAACTGATAATTTTTACAGATGGATAGCTAATATCTTGGGCTTGCATGAGGAGAAAGTCCAACCAAATCCCTTGAACCTGCTTGGGAAAGTCCAGGTGACTTGGCCCTTGTTAACACTTTAGTGCTTTTAGAAGTTACATGACAGCAAGCTCAATTCCTTTTCAGTTATTTAGTAGGTTCTCCTTTGGCTGATAACAACATCTCCATTATTAGCTTCCCTGAATTTTGTCTGAAGACATTCTGGGCAGCATTGTATAGGAGTTGCCATGGAAGGATGGAGGGAGGTTTAGGCATCTATAGCTGCAGACCATGTGTTTTTCTTCTCTGTTTTTGTTTGTTTGTTTGTTTTGTTTTGTTTTGTTTTGTTTTGTTTTGTTTTGTTTTGTTTTGTTTTGTTTTGTTTTGTTTTGTTTTGTTTTGTTTTGTTTTGTTTTGTTTGGTCTTTTTTGTGGTGTTTTTGGTGGGTTTGGAGTTTTTGAGGGAGGGAGAAGCATCAAAACCTCTAAATACATTCAGAAGGATTTTCCTGTGCAAATTTCTTAAAATGCCTCCGAAATGTGTTCAGCCTGGCCTCTGAAAAACTGGTGCTTATATCATGTGTGACTTGGACCCACTTCCTCCCTCACAGGAGGAGGAATTACTGCTTGCTTTTTCTAGGTCTTTTTCCCAGTTTCCACAGTGCTTTTGTTGACCAGGAGACAGGATATGTCTGAGGAGCCTTTTGTGAGCTCTGAATAAAGTTTGCACTGGCACTGGAGCCCTGTTTGTCCCCCCAAGCCTCCTGACTGGCTCCCCAGAAATTTGTTTGTTTTCCATACACACATTTACTTAGATAAAATAAGGCTGCACTGTGTGGTAGGAGCTGTTCTCCATGGAATTTCAGGCGTGTCTGTTAAGTATAAGCTAGCATATGTAAAAAATAGAGAGGTGTCTTTGGCTTACTTCTTTGCCAGACATTTTTCTTGGACTATTTTTGCAATCTGTTTCCCTTGCAACACACTTCTAGAATTATTTTGATTGATTTTCCCATAGCTTATTAATCAAACTTCTCATGGGTTTTCAGGACACAAGACTGAGTCTGAGAGACTCATGTTTCACCCTTCCTTGGTTCTTGCAGTGTTAAAACCCCTTGCTCAAAGGTTGAGCATTCACAGCTTGCAGGAAATGTTGGCTTGCAGGGATGAGCCTCTTGGTTGCATTAATTTTTATCATGGAAAACTTTGATTTTTGCTGTAAGTATTCATCAGGTGGAGGAGGAGTGGTTTAAGAGTTACGGAACAGAGTTAAAATGTTAATGCTAGAGGCAGAAGGTTGGTGTGTCATTAATAATATTACAAGTTCTGACATCGAAATGTTCTTGACCTGAAGCTGACCTCTGAGTGTCAGCTGGGAAGTCTGAGAAAGTATTCACACAGAACTTGGTAAATACATAAGGTTTATCATTCCTCCCTGAGCTTCCCAGTGATGACACTGAAAAGAGGTGGGAGCTCTCTTCCATAATATATTTACTTTCTTACATTTCAGTATTTTTTTTTGTCTCTTCAAATCCTGTATTTTCTAGATGGTGAAACTGAGTTGCAAAGTACTAGTGGGGCTAATTGTGGGCATTGTACAGCCACTTGTAGAAGATAAGTGCACTTCTGGAAAGATCCATCACTATATTTGTAAAGCTGGATAACAATAACCGGAGTTTGAGTGTTTCTCGGTGTAGAAAAACACGAAGTAAAGTATTGAGGAATTAACTTTACAGCATGAATTTGAAGTTCAGCATTTAAAAGGTTGAACCTCTTACAAGGGAGATGCTGCTGAATGTGCAGTGCGACTTTGAAAGTGAGACAAAGAGGGATCTGTCTTTCTGCAGAGAACACTGCATGTGCACTGGCAGCCAGCTGATTGGAGGCTGTAACTCCAGAAAAATGGTGCATTATTTCATGCAGCCTGCCATAGGTGGGCAATATCACACAGTAGACACTTGCCAGGCTGCAGTAGCAGCCTGCCTGTTAAATTAACAGGCTGAGCTGGTGGCTTGAGTTTATTCAATTTTTGCTTTAAAGATTCAGACACGCAATACAAAGGGTGTCCAAGACCTATCAGAAGTTTTGCCCTGAGGCCAGTAACATCCTCTTTGTCAGAGTGATGGCTTCAGGCTTTTCTCTTGGGAAGCTTCTTGCTTGAGCCTTCTGGCACATAAACTTCCAGAGGTGATAAAAAAAATCAGAGGTAGCTTATACCTGGGTTTATAATTGTCTTTTAGTTTGGGATCTTTAGGATTTCACCTAATTTCTAAATGAAAGCCTGAGTGTCTCCAACATTCTGTTGCTGCAGAAACTGGCATGCCACGTCATTCACAAGCCTTAGAATAGGACCACAAAAATGGCAATGGTAGAGTTTCCAACCAGCATTGCAATGAGCCTTGTGGGCCTCCATCAGAGGCTGCTTCCTTGCCATCTTCTCCCTGGAGGGTTCCTTTTCTGCTTGTCTGAAATCCATTTTTGCTTGTCAAGTAGCCTCTGCTGTAAAAGATAGTTGCTGAGTCAGCAGGATTTTCTTATTTCTGACTGATGATTTGTATTATTTATGACTTATATATTCCAGACAAAGGCAGTAAAGAGGTGCTAGACTTGAAAAGTTATTTGACAAGCAGCAATGAGTCTCTTGGATGGAGAAGGAGGAAACTTTCTTTTTTTAGCACCAACAGTGTTAACAAGGAATTCTTCAAGTTGCAGTGGGGCTCTGGCCTGGAATGGGTTTGATGGGTTACATGTCAAATATATTCAACAGTACAGAAGGATGTTTCTGTAACAATTAAGTCACAGACATGCTCTTTTTTCATTGTGGAAGCCAATCTGAAACTACCTTGTCATTTTCAACTACTGCTGCTGCTTCACATCAGAGGGTACTTGCCTATCCTTTTTCTTTCAGTCTGCATTAGCACTTTTATGCCCTGTATCTCCACTGCCTCAAAACTTGCCTGTAATAAAGACTTGGAACATGAGTCTCAAAGGAATTTAACGTGCACCTTCAATGCCTCCATTTGAGCCATAAAAATGTCTTTAAATATCTTTTCAACATTTGAAGATAATGGAATGCAAGGTCTCACTTTGTGCTTCTCTGGGCTTGTGCATGCTGTGTACACCAAATCCACCAGTGCTGGTTCACCACAGCTGCTGCTGTTACCAAAAGCCTACAAGTGCCATAGCTGTTACTCATTAAACTGAGCATTCAGATTTATTCTCCAAACTGTGAATAACTTTTTTATCCCTTACCCGGAAGAAGATTCTAAATACATGAATTATTTACCCTGTTAATTTAGAGGTGAAAAAAGAACTCAAGGTTATGAACCTGTGTTTTGGCCTCATTGTGTGTTCCAGTTGTTGCATGTCATATGGGCAAGGCAATACTGTGCATGTGCAACACTTGTAAAGTAAAAATAGCTTGTGGATTTTTACTTTACAAACTTGGCACAATCTGTAATTCTGGGAATGACCTGGTGAAAATACACATGGTGCACATGTGGTGTAAATTTGTTTTTCTTCAATAGAGGAAAGAATACAAGGTTTCTAGTGTGTTATCAAGGGGTTTCCAAATTGTGCAAAATATGTTTTTGGAATGGTATTTCATGTATGTATTTGGCTGTATTTCACAATGTTGTTAGTTTCCTGGCTTTGGTGTACTTTTGTTTTGCAAATGATCTTCATTAGTAATTACTCCTTTACTTTGAATATTTTAAATAAAAATATTTATTTTCAGCTTCCCAAAGGCAAGTGAGAAATGAAAAATTTTCTTACTAGCAGTGTAATTAGTAGCTACTTGCACTCCATGTGAATTGTGATTAAGTTCAGTTTTCATCATGTGTGTTTTTAAAGAGCTAAAAGAATTCTGCCAACCCTTAAAATATAAAAGCAGCTGTAAAGTGCTCTAAAGGGGCAATATAAAATATTGTGCATGTTGTTTAATGACTAAAGAAACTTACAACTCTTTTAAAATGAAAATTCTGAAGGGGTTTAGTTGACTATATTGACTTTTGGCAGACCTTACTCAAATGTCCAGTTCTTAGAAAGCTGCTTCAGTGTGTAACTACCACAGCATTGTTGGTGATGACAGACTAGTGGGGCTGCATTGTTGCACCGGGGTGAGGGAATGTCACTCCACCTCTCCATTTCACAAGTTCTCCTGTTCTAGCTAGATGCCTTTATTTACTCTTCCCTCCTTTCTGAGCAGTGATTCCCTGGAAGCTGCCCAGCCTGCCCCAGTGAGGAGCATCCCTGCCTGCCAGGACAACGTGGATGTGAGACCTGCTCCTGCTCTCACCGCGCCTGCCGCAGTCCTCAAGCCAGCGGCACCCCTGGGTTCTGCCAAGGGCTGGCAGCCTCCAAACCAAGCAGGTAACTCCCAGAGAGGCTTTTTCTTGTTCACCTAAAGACCTTTGGATGGCTCAGGAAAACAAACTTCACCTTGGGTGTAAAAACAACACGCTTCAAATGGCTGTTTGTGGGTTTTGAGTACAGGCCAGTTTGCTTGGAAAAGAGGAGAAAAAAACCCAAATTTAGCCGTTTTAGTAAACCAGTAGCCCTTTGTAAGTAGCCTCCTAGAGGTAATTGGTTTCACAAACAAGCAAAACCAGTTGCCTCACACCTCTATTAAAAGCATTTATACCAATCAATTATATGTATATACACCCCCCAGTTTCATCTTGGTGCTTCCCATGTGACTGTAGATGCAAGCATAGTCCGTGCTGTTTCAGGTAGGAATATCGACGTATGTTGATATTATCCATATACACATGTTTTCCAAGTGATCTTTTCAGAAGTAATAATTAATTTTTTCAAAAAAAAAGATAAATAAGGCTGAAGCATTAGAGTGTTTATGTATTTGACATTTGTAGATTTTATTTGAGCAGGGTGACAGATTATTATGTAAGTTTGAGTTACAGAGATTTGTGTAAGAGTTTTTGCAAGGACAATTCACATAGCTACTACCTTTGAATGAACTTTGGTGATTTCTAACCCTTTAAACCCACACCAGAATGTCTTCTCTCTGGAAAGCATTCTGTTTTCTTTAGGAGCCCTCCTATGTTATCAGATAATACAGATACGTTTATATGTGTAACTGTGTATTTTGGTTTTCATAGTATTACATGCAGTAGTTACTTGGGCTAATTTTTTAAGCTAAATCAGTCTTTGGTGCTGAATTAAACTTGTGTAGTAATTTCAAAGGATCTGGGAAATCTGTATTATTATTAATCTTTAACTTCAGATTTTTCTTGCTAATAGGAGATGAATAATCTTGATTCTCTTTCTGACATTATGCTAAATAGCTCTATTTGTTTGTTTGTTTTTTTTCTGTGTAAGGGTTTTCCCTCTTTAGAACTATATCCAGTCCCAAAATGGAATTATAGAGGCCCTGGCATAAAAATAAAGAAAAAAAAATGGTGTTAATGCTGCGTTTTATAATGGCTTTGGCACTTCTGACTGAATGAGTGCCATGGTTGGTAACAGGTTGATGTGTTTTGGTTGGGCTGTGCAGTTCTGTAGGAAGCCTCAAGATGGCAATGCACTGTCATTGCTGTACTTTCCTGGTAAATAGTGAGTCTGCTAATGAGAGCTAAGGTAAAGATTTCTTAACGTTTAGATCAGTTTAATTCTAGCATTGTTTTGCTTCTCTGAGTTAGCTAGCATTAGAAGGGGAAAAAAAACTCAAAATGAACTGTAACAACAGAAGCCCCAACACTTTTTCAATTTATGTTTTTTGGTAGCATGTGTGCTTAAGGCAAACTTTTGTGACAATGTCATAATGCTGCATTTTTCTAAGTGACTGGTTGTGCTTCACGTTTGATATAACTTTGTCTCACCACGTGATGAATTACTTCACTTGCATAGATACCACCCATCAGTTTGGGGTTTCTGTAGTACCACACTCATTTTTAGTATGTTGGTAGGTGTTTCACTGCTAAATCCTACTAGCGTACTCTAGTATCAATAGGAGTCAAATGTTTGAAATAGCCCTTTTTTTTTAAGATGTTCATGAAGGAGAAAGATTTAAAGAGATTAATTAAACTACACTTGATTCTGCAGTAGTCTGAAAATCTATGCCTATGCTCATGCATAATGTAAAAATCTTTTTTTTTACATTAAAGATACCGAGTAGGCAGGTGAGAGGGAAAGCCAGGCAGAGAATTTTTGATTCTTATGTTCCAGAACAGCTTAAAGAAAGCTTAGAAAGTTCATACTGGTAGAGAAGCTGGTAGAAAGAAATGGTCATGAGGATGTCAGCTTTGTGCTGTCTTGATGAAGGGTTGTGAGATGCACTGCTTAAATTCTGAAGAAGCAAAGCTGTTATCTCTCCCCAAAAATATTGGGGGAGCCAGAAATAAAAGCTGTAGGAGAAAGAGGCATTGAAGACTCTTTCATCATTGAGTTGCCTAAAACTGGAAAGTACAGGGAAGGTAATGCAGCAGTGTAAATGGCAACTGCCCAGGAATTAACAGGGTGGGAGGAGGTACAATGTCCCAGGTGTGCCAGAGGAGCTTCAGTTAACATTTGCATCTTAGGAACACAGAGAGTCACCCATTGCCATGGGAAGCCAGTCTGTGCTTGTCCCCTGTAGGTGGAACAGTAGTCAGACAGGTAAAACTGTCAAAATAATTGAATGTTTTGATAAAATTAGTCAGATGTTGAAGAAAAAGAAAGACTATAAGTGTTTCAGAGAATGCTTGGGCTTCAGTTCTACTGTTTGCAGTCTGTGAGCATAAGGTTTTCCTTAAAGTAAAATTGCCAGTGCTCCACAGGCCAAACAGAATTTGGCTTCGTACACCATAGGCCTGACAAAGTTTTAGACAAAAAACCCTTTGATTTCACAGCTGAAGTCTACCTTAGGAAATAATTAGAAGGAAGATACAATCTTATGTAAATGTATAGCAGTATGCTATTAATAGCAGAAGTGTATTGGGAGCACAGTTTTGTAGCTCTGACACCACTCACCCTTCTAATGAATACTGTTTATAACACCAAGTCATTTCCAAAGCAAAACAGGCATGTCATAGGATTTTGTTTGTGCCTGGGGAAGCTGTAAGATGCTGATTGATGGTGTGGCATGAAGATTACCAGTGATTTTATTAAGTTGTCTGACTACAGAGGTACGTCATTTGGATAAACAGCATCTTTTCAATTATTAGTTAGAATCTCTCTTTCTTGTAGAGGCCACCCAGAGAATACCTTTTTTTTTTTTTTTTTTAAATAAAATTATTATGGATTTTTTTTTTTAGCTTCAGTGTAGAGGTTTGGGGTTATTTGTTGATTATTGTCAGTTTTCTTTTTTGAGATTGTGCAGAGATGGCTGAAGGTGTCAGAGGGATTTTGTTGTAAGTGAGGTATGAGCTATTTCATGACTCGGCAACAAGATGTTCCAAAGTTGAATGGCTGAGATAGTGAACCTGGAGATGCTTCAGGGAGTTGGTTTCTCTCTAAAGAAGTCAGTCATGATCTGAATGGATCTCACAATGATAACACCTTTGGGCCTGAATTATCCTCATTGGCTGTGGGGGTCATTCATGGAGTACCCATGAACACTACTATGCTAGTTGCCCGCTGTGCTGGTAACAGAGATTTTAGTCCTCTTTGGAACAAAATCCGAATATTACAGGATCCTTCAGTGGTTTGCTAGAGGAAATGAGGGGTGGCTGCCTCATGCTTTCTTTTAAGGCATGGGTAAGAAGCTCAATGATCTTCAATTTTTTTTCTATTGTTGAAACAAATTAAAACACACTGTTACTGTGTGTTATGTGTACAGACTGGAATTTATAATAGTTCTCACTTCATTTTTGTTGAGCTATGAAGCTCTACTCACCCACCAGAGGCAGAAGATTTTTACAAGATTATATTAAATTCAAAGATTGAAATAACCCAGAGCATCCTGGCTACATTGCAGTGAGCTATTCTACCATTTGATAACTATGACTCTACACTTACATAGCATTGCTCACCCCCAAGGAACCCCAAAGCATTTTCTAGTCCTGGGCAAGGACACGGTGCACGCACAGGAATGGCTTCCACTCGCCACCGCCACGCAGCCACCTCGTGGGTGAGAGATGACAGCTGCTTGTCAGCGTGCCGTAACGTTCCACGGCAGCTTGAAAGGAAGTGAATAGCACCGTGGCAAACTGAAACTGCCGGCACAATTTCAGAAGGTATAATTGCCCAGTAAGCACAGCTACACCAGCTGGAGTCAGTCCAGGAGACCAGCTGTTCTCGTGGAGAGTGTAGCAGCATCTGTGATGGTCAGAAGCAGTCAGGACTTCCAGTGTTACATTTCTCAGGTGGAATTGCCTTCTCTTTCCTGCCATCTTTCAAACGCTGTTGCTGGGGGTTGAGCTGCTGATGCATGGGGACCTTAGGGGCTGTGTGCCAGGCACAGCAGTGCCAGTCCCACACCCAGTACAGGAGCTGGGCAGGCAGCATCCCGTTTGCTTGCTGTGGTCCCGTGGGATGGCAAGGGGTCCATGGGGAGCTGTTACAGCTGGTGGCCAGAAAGGCTGGTTTGCTTCTTGGAAAGGAGAGTTTCATTGCAGTCGATGCCCTTTCTTCCTCCTAGGCTTTGCAGCTGAGTTAGAAGAATGGGATGGGGAGGGTTTGTGGTTAGAAGCGTTTTAAGTGACCCTTTACTCAGATGTGCCAGTTTCCTTATTCCCAGGGTCTCTCTTGGCCTGGTATCACTGGGATATATAATCCCCTTCCTGTAGAGCTGCTAGGGAGTGTCAGCATGTTTTGCAATATGCACAACTGTCAGTTGCCTAATCCTGAGGGAGCACATGTGTTAAGCACATGATCCCTTCAGCAGAGGGAACACACTTAGAAACTGGCTGCAAGCACATAAAAAGTACTCCCCAGACAACTTAGTTTTGAAAATTCTGCTATTTCCTTGAAGTTGTTTTTGTGTACTTGGTAGCCTTTCATTTACTTTCTCTGGAGTTATCCACAGCTTTCTTGCTGCATTTTCTTTTTTATATCCCATTCCCACAATTATATTAAAATTTTAAAAGCAAAAGAAAATGCAAGCCTGTTCCTAGGTGTCACTTGACATCGTACTCTACCGGCAGTTTGAGTCTGTTTCCTTCTGTGCTACTTATTCTGCTACTTATTTATGTGGAGAAAATGGGATAAAAATACACGCTATATCAAACTGTGGAGTCTGGCCATCAGGGCAAACAGTGTGGAACTGTGGAGAGGGAGGAAAGCACTGAGATACATTGTGCTATCACAAAATGCTTGTACTGCCAGTAAGTCCTTAAGGGATTAAGTACCATAAAAGAATGGACTGCAGCACTTTTCATCCTTGTCTCTTTTGTTTTTATGTGTTTCATTTGTAATTGCACCAGCCCCTGTATCAATTCTGTTGATCTTACAGGCCATGCAGCTGGGTAAGTTGATAGCTTTGGGAATACTTCTGCATGGAAAAAGCAACCAAACTATTGTGTCACCATCACCGTGCTCATAAAGTTCTGCAATTTTATTTTTAGGTCCCTCTCATACTAATTTGTTTCCTTTGTAGAATAGGAATTTAAATGCAGGACTAATTATAGGAGTTCAAGGGCTACTTGCCTATTGATGACCATGGTCTGAATGTGGGGAAGAAATTGGGTTAACACTACTCGTCATTAAGACAAATTCTTACATTGTTGGTGAGGCCTCTGTTAAAAATAGGTTCCAAAATATAAACAGTTCCACTATTTTTCACTGAAAAAGATTGTTAAAGGTTGCTGCTCCATGATGTAGTCACCATTCATGAAAGCAGAAAGCCTTCTCCATAAAAGTGTTATGACTGACAGGTCAAAATACAAAACCCTTCTGATCCTTTTACAGTTTATGGACTGTAATTAATTTTTCATCTAATCTAGATTATTATACCATCCTGAGACAGCAAACCACAAGAGTTTGTTCTTACAAGTTAATTAATGTGAAGTCACTTAGCCGAGCAAAACCCATTGTGAAACCAGAGTAATTTATAAATGTTAACCTTAACTTGATGGCAGTATGAAATTTTAACTCTACTACAGAGTTAGTGAAAAAATGAGTGTGTTTCTAAAACTTGAATGTTTATCTTTAAGAGGCAGATCATAGTAATGATACAGAAATGTGCCACCTGCTTTTTAGAGACAGAATAGCCTGGTGTACCTCAGTACAAGATCTGCTGAATAGAAACTCAGCTTTTCTGTTACAAACATGACCTTAGACAATTTCCCTGTGTTTTGGTTTTGCCAAATTCACATGCTGTTACACCAAGTTGCACACTTAAATGAATTTTTTACATTAGTTGGACAGATGCGTGTTTCTTTCTGTGTTCCTTCAAACAGAGATGCAGAGATTTTTTGGCTCTATGGTTATTTCACACACTTCAAATGGAACATTCACTGACTTCCAAAATCTGATGTTCATTGTTTTTGATTTGTTAAGAAGTAACTTCTTGTCACAGACTGACTCTCCAGATCAGTTCCTCTCTGTTAGCTAGCACCAGCTCAGAGCAGCAATGTGTCCTGTTCAGATGCACAGGTGTAGGACATCCAAGAATTATGCCTAATATTTGTTCAGCAAATGAAAAGCCAGTATTCCTCTGGTAAATGCATTCTTACTGGAATTCAGTGTTAAACATCAGCTTCATGAAACTGACAGATAATTTACATGAGACTGGACAGACACGCTCTCTGCAGGCATAGCCAAGCTGTTGAGTTCAGAATAGCAAGGGAGGCAAAATCTTATCTGCAGAAAGCTACCAAATGGGTTTCTGTACTGCCAGAGAAATGCAACACTGTAGTGCAGGACTTTGTTTTCTCTTTCTTCTTGACTCACTTTTTCGATAAAAGCAACGCCAGTTGTGCCAAAATTGTGATGGTATGTGATGTAACAAATCAGAAGGAGACAGGCTGAGCGAGCCAAAACCACCATACTCATTTTAATTAAGATGCTTTACAGCTAATTTACCCGGAGCCTTTCCAGTTGAAATGCTGGTTACTAACGCAGGAACTATTCCCTCTGGTTGCAGGGGCTGTTGAAATGGGGCCGAGGTAGCATCTGTTTTGATTTTCCACGGGTGCATACCAGCTTTCACCCAGCATTTAAAGACATGATAATGGTTTAATCCATCCTGTTCTGCCTTTAATCGCAAAAGGAGTTTAGCTGTGACTGTGTTTCCAAGACTTCATAAGAAACAAAAGAAACAACTATGGAATACAGGGGTTGAGCTTTGCATTTGTTGGGGGGAGTTTTTTTGAGGTTTTGTTTTGGTTTTTTCTCACCTCGTACTTGTCCTGTAGCATTCTGCACTGAACTTGTGTGATTTTGTGCGGGCCTGGGGGTGGATGGGGTGTTACATGCAGCCAGAGCAGTGAGCTGACAGCAGAGCTTTTCAGACACGCTGCTTCATCCGGCCATCTGTTTGGTTTTGAGGGAAGGAAGAGGAAGATTTCTTACACTACAGATGTATTACAAAAAGTCAGAAAATTGGACGTACGAAGCTTTATATTTTCCATTTATAATACAGTAGTTTGATTGCAGTGCATAAATCACTGAGTTAGAACACTTTAAAATGAAGTTCTGGCTCTCCCACTGCTTCAAGTAGCATTGTTATTTATAGATATTACATGAAGGCTGATGTTATGTTTAAGTGAGCGTTAAACAGTTCAGGCTGTTGTATTGTTGCTACGCACCAGAGAACCTCTGTCAAAGTGACTTTGGCACCGCCGCGTATCCGCCTTTCTCCCTTTGTCTTCCAAACCTTTCAGCAGTGTTTGCAGTTATCCATGTGCTCAGCGATGGAACAACCTATTGTTAGACTAACAAGGGCAAAGTCACACTGGGATTTTAAAAAAGGAAAAAAAAAGAGGCAGTTCTTTACCCTGCCTGAAAGATTGTTAAATATTAAACTAGCCGTACCAAGGAGTTTAGTGAAAGCAAACACTGTGGGTTTGCTAAACTTAAACCTAATAAAGTAGAAAGTTAATAGTCAGGTACAGAGTGGTTTTGGGTTAAAAAAAAAAAAAAAAACAGCAATGACAATACATCAGTGTAAATCAACAGTGCTTTAGAATGTTTAATTAAAAAGAGTGAAGGTGAAGTGAAGCCCACAAAACTCCAAAATTTGGCCACAGACATCTTCTCATGACTTGCAGAGAACCCAAAACTCTCTGATACTCAGGTCAGAATAGCTCCTGCTGGAGTGTATAATTCTTATAAATTATTTATTTTGTTTATTAATTGAATTTATTGACTTTAGTTTTAGATCTTCAGACCACCCACAAAAGTTGCTGTCCTTTGTCCCGTTTCAAGCAACAGAGGTGGCAACAGGAAAATATGGGATGTGATTGTGTCATTCGAAGGCTGATTTCCTTTCCCATTACTAATCAGTCACTATTTGCAATTAAAAATGTGCATACACCTTGACACATATCGGATACTTGGGCATCTGTCTCACCAGTACTCCTTGACAACAAAGCTCAATGTGTAAAATATAAAAAGCAAAGTATAAAACACAAACTACAGGAGAGCTCAGACTAGTTGCCAAGAGTTGAGAGGTTTTCACTTAGATTGGGTGTAAAGATTTGTACCTGCTTTGGCATTCCTTATGTGCCCTGGTAAAATCTTCTCATTGCAAGAAAAAAACCCACCTGAATCAGTTTTCTGGGCCTGATGTTTTTAAATCAAGTGGTTGTGTTTCAATCTGAAAGGTTTCCAGGGGAATAGAGAAGAGAAAGGAGAGGAAGAGAATATGTGAACTCAGACTATCCCGTTCCTCTCTGCATTAAAACCATCTTGTCCACTGGAGTGTTAAACTTGCTATTGAAGTAGAAGGAATATATGGGAAATATCAGTGTTCTATCTAAACAAGAAAACAGGCCTGATATTTGAAATTCTCTAGCTACAAGAGGAGGAATATTATTGGGAAAAGTACTGAGAATTCATAGATTTAAGTGGGAAATTAATAGTGGGGGTTTTTTAAATCAAAAGCAAACCAACTAAACGAAAATGTCACCACCAACAAAAAAATGGTCTGTGGGTTGCAGTGGAAGTAATGAACCTTTGGTGAAATTACTGAAGTGTTAAAGGTATGTTTGTGGCCTGTGGAAAGACAGAAGTGGCCAATAAAAGCTTATCCTCCTGCTGCTGTTCAGAAGGAAATGAGGAAGATAAAAGGCTGAAGCAAATCAAGCGGTGAGTAGGGGAGAATGATCTATGGTGAAAAAAAAGAAATAAATCTAAAGAATTGTAGAAGGTTTACAAAGAAGCTAGTATATCAAATAAGGTATTTGATATAGATATAGATATTACAGTGCTTTACTGGTGTATTTTCTTTAATAAGAGTATGGATCTGAAGGCAAAGGAAGCAGACTGACTCCTCTTCTTTAGGAAGAAACATCTGAACTGAAAGAAGCTTGAGTCCACTTCAGAACAGGAGTAGAGGGGAATGAGACTGTGCAAGACCAACAAGGTCTTAATGTGATTACCAGCAAAGAGAAAGAGAATCCTTGTGAGAATGCTGTGGGCACAAATTGGGAGCATGGGCAGGGAGCTTCCTCAACACCAAAAGCCCATCTTGGCTTTGCTCAGGTCACAGCTCTTGCTAACAGTATTAGTTTGTGTGGTTTCTATTATGTTTTGCTTAAAAGAGAGTTTTTGTTATAACATGATGGACTATCTCCTTCTCTCACTTTTTAGTGCTTCAAATAACTTAGAAATGACTGATCTAACAGCTTTGTAGAGAAGGTTTATGTAGATGAATTCTCCTCTGGCCACTTGTAACTTTGAAGTTAGGTAGTGCTCAGAAAAGCATCATTCATAAAAACAGCAGCAATGAAAGTTGTAATGAGACCAAAGAAAAGGGAGCAATTGTGATGTTTGTGCTTTTTTTTTCCCCCCTTAAGCAAGCAGAAAGACTTTTCTTAACTACACAGTGCAAATGACACAGCTGATGTGTCTGAATGGGCTTTGGGATTCAGTAGATAACCCAAACAGAAATTAGCAATACACTGGGAGCTGTGCAGCAATTTGATTTATGACAAAAGCAGTCTTCAAACAGATTTAGGTTTAGTGTGTAGTCCTGTCTTCTCATGAAATGGGATCTGAAAATTGAAAAACCATGTGTGATAACAGAGGAGGAAAGTGCTATTAATCAACACCACTTTTGTTCATGTCTTCAAAGCTGTTCTGCCACCTTTTTCATTTTTATCTCTTCCTAGGTTTTCAGCTTAGCAGACATTTATAATCTAAAGTGAGCTACAGTAGCAGAGTGACTTGTTCAAGATCAAGTGCCTCTATTTCTAAGTTCTTTCCACTCAGGAATGTTGAATGTTTCAAGAATAAAAATGTTATTTTTTCAAGATATTGAAAATTCATTAATTATACATGAAATATAGTCTTGTTTTTAAAAAGAAAAAAGAAATAAAACTAAAAAAAGCAACCTTTATGAATTGTTACACTTTTTGCTACATCAGGTTCTGAAAAGGATCCAAAAATATGTCAGTCTTGAAATGACCTGATATGATAAATTTTTTTAAACTAACCACTTAAACAACAAAAAAAAAAGATATAGGAGTATATTTCTTCTTCATACACAGAAAGAGTAAGCAAAGGCAGGTATTGAGCCCATATCAGCAGGTTAATACCAAGTCTAATTACAGTACAAAAGCATTGGTGTTAAACAGGATTTCTCTTCCAGATGTGTCGGCCTACATGTGAGTAGAGGAGGGGGTTGCTAAAGTTCATGGCAATATTTTGATTAAACTGTGTAGTGCTTGGCTATATTCTGTAAATAGCACAATATTGGCATTTATGTTGGATTTTCTGTGGATTCAGTGTTGCTTAAATCTACCTTTTCTGTGAATTAGTGTGGCACTTCTTTTTCAGCAGGGAATGCAATGTTTTGCCTGGAAGGTACTTGCAATTTCTCGTAGGACAGACGCTGATCAGCATTACGTTAAGGGAGATGAAGAGAAACAATTTTTCATTTTTTCTCTGGAAGATATGAAAAACAAGAGAGAATGAATAGCACAAAGATTAACAGCTCCACGCACTAGTTTTTTTGCAAAGCTACACACCCATGCCTTGACCTTGGTGTTGGAGAGCTGCATCTTTGCAGCAGAAGCATCATTCTGCACTGTCCGATGTCTTGGTCATTGCTTGGTTGTTTGTCTCTGAGTTTCCACTCAGGTCTTAATTTCACTCTTTGATTTACAAGGTTTAGCAAGGCTGCACTAAAGACAGGGCACCAAGTAAACACTCCAGGTTTCTTTTGCCTGTGGTTGCAAACAAAAGGCTATGGAAATGTGGGCTTTTTTATAATGTACTTGTAAAAGAAAGATACCTCCTCTTGACAGGAATAACTGCTCCCATAAACCCATGTTGTTGTAGCTTGTACGTTACCAAGGTACATACATCAATAGAGGGAAAAGAAAAGCAGAGGATTATTTGTTTCTTCACTACCCCTACAACAGCATCATTTGTGCCTTTCATTTTTGTAAGTGCATTTTTCAAACTCCATAAAAGCTTATGTCTGTTCTCCAACTCTAAAACCCTGAGTACACATGGAAGTGTGTAGCGTATACATTTCTGAAAATGTCAGGGTTTTATTTGTGTCATACTTCTATAAGGAGGATGTGAACATGACCTTTGAGTGCTTCAGATTGGCAGAATCCACTGATCTAGACCAATGTTTAATTTCAATGTAGAAACAAATTTTGCTTATACAGTATTATAGTTTAAATTCCTACACATGTTGTATTGAATGTTTTTTCTTGTTTAACATGTTAGTAATGATGTATGATCTATTGCACTCACTGTGAAATTTTTTGAGTAGGTATGTCATTTTCTCCTGCCTCTGTTCCTATACTGATGTTCTTGGCTTCAGCTTTTGTATCTAAAACAAAATAATGCGTTCACAGGTTGTATATTCTTTTACCTAACTTTTTCAACATGTTAAAATTTGTCCACTACCTCTCCAAGTTAGCCAAAACCATTCTGTGCTATTTCACAGAGATTTCATAAAGTAGGTAGGACTTTCTTGGTAACTGGGGAAGGAGGGGAAAATGAGTGCTCTTTAATATGCTCCTTTAAGGACACAGGTATACACTGAATAATGATGTTAAGCAAATGCTGTTGGTTGCTTGTATTCCGAGTGAATTTACTTGGTACTGAAAGATAGTCCTCTAAATGCTTTTGGTGTTTTTTCCCCAGCTCCTGTCAGTGGATGGACATCAAACAGTATTAAATCACCTGGAACAACTGCCCCAAGTGAAAAAGCTGCAACAACACCTCAACTGAATGAGCAGGACACGTTGGTTCAGCGGGCGGAGCATATTCCAGCGGGGAAGCGCACTCCCATGTGTGCACACTGTAACCAGGTCATTAGGTGTGTATCTGCTTGCTGGGGGCACTCTTTGGGGTGTGCAGAATTGGCTGTATGGCCAGGCCCAGAGAGTGGTGATGACTGGAGCAAAATCCATTTGGTGACTGGTCACCAGGGTGCTCCCCAGGCTCAGTACTGGAGCACGTCCTGCTTAATATCTTTATCAGTGATCCAGGCTGGGATCAAGGGCACAGTAAGTCACACTTGCAGGTGACTAAGTTGGGCAGGAGTGTTGCTCTACTGGAGTGTGGGAGGGCCCTGCAGAGGGATCTGGACAGGCTGGATCAATGGGCTGAGGTCATTTTTATGAGGTTCAACGAAGCAAAGTCCTGTGTCTTTCACTTGGGTCACAACAACCCCAGGCATCACTACAGGCTGGGGCAGAGTGGCTGGAAAGCCGCCTGGCCGAAAAGGACCTGGGGATGCTGGTCAACAGCAGCTGAACATGAGCCATCAGTGTGCCCAGGTAGCCAAGAAGGCCAGTGGCACCCTGGCCTATATCAGCAACATTGTGACCAGCAGGACCAGGGCAGTGATTGTCCCCCTGTACTCGGCACTGGAGACCACATCTCAAATCCTGTGTCCAGTTGTGGGCTGCTCAGTACAAGAAGGACATTGAGGTGCTGGAGCATGTCCAGAGAAAGGCAGCAGAGCTGGGGAAGGATCTGGAGCACAGATCCTATGAGGAGCAGCTGAGGGAGCTGGGGGTATTCAGCCTGGAGAAAAGGAGGCTCAGGGAGGACCTTACCCCTTAGGATTGGATTGATAATAATTTCTTATATTGCTGGATTTCAAGCTCTTTGATGGGCTCTCTGGCCTTTGGACATTATGGTACCTATTGTCTGTGTCTTGTATGACATGGGTAGAAAACATTAAGCAACACAAACACAAGTTTGCCAAAGTGATTAAGTTAAATAAGGTCTGCTGATCCCATAAGATATCCTACCATTAGCCAGAATTTTGTATGGAGGAAGAATTGAATCTGGGTTGCATTGTTCAGTCAGTGATTTCTGACAATTAGTCATGATTGTCTCATTCAGGGAATTGTAATTGCTTTTGTTGCCAGTGTGCAAATCATCCTCATTTTTGTCCACCTTTCACTTTATTTCTTCCCTAAAATAGAAATCTCCTAGGATTATTGAAAGAAATGCATTCTTCAAAAGTGTTTTCTTTTTACTTATTCAGTCATTTGTATTTTTGAACTACAAGGGGAAAGTAATGGTTTTTTAATAGTATTTTTTAATTTATTTATCTATATTCCATGTTTTCAGTGGTCAAAATAAGAGAGACTGCATTATGTTTTGCCATGATTAAAGAAAGAGACTTTTTTGATTAGAAAGTTCTAAAAAATGAGGAACTCCATAAGCTGTATAATTTTCATTCATTATAATAGAAAATCAGCCTTTCTACCATGGGTTTTTTTAGCCTCTTGCACACTGGCTTGGATTCTACATCAGAACAAGCCAATGCAAATCACTTGATCTTTAGGGATGAACTGAGTCCAGCTTGTTTGCTTCCATGAGATTTCTGTTGTGGTAGTTCACTACCAGTTCAGTTAGCACTGGGTTAATTTTAGAAGACTCTTTAGTAATGTATCTGTGATGTTTTGGAAAAGTTATTCCTACTTCCACTACATACGTCAAGGAAATAAAAATATATGAACCTAACCTCCTTGAAGCAATAGAAAATACACACATTCCCAACACAGGTGCACTTATGCATCTTAATCCAGTGTTTTTTGCTTCATTGTAAAATCAAAGATTAATATCAGAAAAGGCGTACTTTTTTGGGGGATGAGATTCATCTGATTCCTTGAAGAGTTTGACCTATATAATAATTCTGTCTGTCTTTAGTATTCTATCCTTTTTGTTCTCTGGGATTTGGATTTGTGTCTAGTAAATAACATGCAAGAAACCATTCACTTTCTTTTTTGTACTGTTATTTTAGTTTTAAACCAAACACAAAGTGCACTATATGCTGCATCTTTCATACAAGAGACTTCATTGCCTTTTACAGCAGTTGTGGTTTATCAGGATGTGCTGGTGCTCTGTGCTGTGGGGTCAGTCCTGGGCAGTTGCCCTCTCCTCTTGGCCCTTAAATCACTTTCTGCTACTCCCCACTCCCCTGTTTTGATCACAATTTGAAAAAGAGATGAGCTGCTGCCCTCTAAGTAGGGTAGTGTATTGGTCTGTGGAGCAACGTTTACTTCCTAGTGAATAACTGAGGACAAACTGCAGAGGCCCCACTTGACTGTACTTAAGCCATTGTCACCTCTTGTAAGTGACACCTTTTCATGAATAGTAATTGGTACCCACATCTGACTTCTTTGTAATTTGCTGTTGGTGTTTAAATCCTTATATTTCTTCATATGTTAAATGCCTGCTGAATTATTAAAAGCAAGTGTTCTGAGATGAGTTGATGTGCATTAATTAATGCCAAATATGCCTCATGTTCACAGCATACAGTGGATGTAGAAGACTGCAATGGCATTTAGAGTTCAAGTTTTAGCATAATTACACTTCATGCCCTCAGTGGTAGCTTTACCTATGAAAAGCTAGGAGGAGGATCAAATGGCATTGCATTGTACATCTGTTTTGAAGCCAAAATGCTTTCTGGAGTTGGTTACTTTACACTCAGGCATAGAATAACCATGGCTGGATGAGCCAAAACCTTTCTTAGAGACACCTTATAACTTTTTAATATATCTTCAATTATTCACAGTGATTGTCTGAGGTTCCAGTTTTTTCCAAAGCTTCATTAAGTAAACTTTTCTTTCCATGTCTAAAAGAATCAAAGCTGGAGGCGAACTAAATTTCTCTTGATCTACTTGCTGTGACATTCTGGCAGACTTCTGGCATTTCCTGATAAAGGTTTCTGGTTCCCAGACAGCCTTACCAAGTTCTGCACTGCAGAGTTGGCTCTTCCTTTGAAGTCCAAATGTGTTTTCTCTGGATTGCCATTGGGAACATACTCTTTGGCATGTCTGCTGTGAATGATGATTTGGCTTTGTCACCTTTTCATAAAGCTTAATTGTTTTTAAAGGCAAAAAGTACCAATGGTGCTTCCCTTAAGCACCTCCTATACACAAATTGTATACTGTGGCATTTTCAGGGGAGGAGAAGTAGTAACTTCCAAGAATGTAGAACTGCTGTATGGTTAACTGTGAAGTGATTGGCCTTCCTAGCAGATGTGAAAAGCCTTTTTGATGTCTTTACCACCAAATTTCAGTTCTGGCTTACTATCATAATACAAGTCACATGAGAAACTAAATTACTAGTGTACTAATATAATACCTCACAATCATACTGATGAAGGTTCTGTTCAGTTAAGAGTGTTAAGTCATTGAAATTGCAGTTATGTTTCCTATGTTGCTCACTTCTCCTTTCATTTTGCCCCAATATCATTGTTACATGCAGAACCCAGATGTCTGAGGTGACTACTAAAATCATATACCTGGTGACCCTTTGGAGCATTAGATTCTGCAAATACTCCTGTAAATCAATCAGAATCTCTTTCCAAAAAATAATAAGTAAATGACTAATTCGTTTTCATCTCTGAGTTCTGTACACGTGGTCTAGGTGGTGATGCCAGAAATTAGTTCAGAAATGCTCAGCATGTCAAAGTAGCCTGGGGTAGAGGCACATTCATAGCCAACTGTTGTCAGTTGGGTCATCCCGTATCCCATTTGGACAGTAGGAAAGTGAGTCTTTAGCACTACTTTTACAAATATGTTCTGGTTGACAGAGGCATGTGGGATTTTAATTGGTTTTCTTTTTAAATGGTTGCTTGTATTTTAAATGGGGAAGAAATGAAGGATGAAGCCATCTACAGCCGTCTTCCTAGTACTGTATCCCGCTAGCTACTTCTGTCACATTGTGTGAGTGTGGGCATCCTGCCCCCTTACTCAAATTGGGACTTTAAAGTCCTTTCCAAATTAATAGAGGAAATAAATACCTTGCATTACTGGAAGCTATCATTTTGATGGCAAAATTATGCAGAGACTGGGAACACCTCCAAGTTCTGAATATCATGTTTTAGTGTACTTTACATGGCAGGTATTTTTTTTTTCCTTTTTTTTCCTTCCATATGCTTTGGGGCAGCTTTTAAGTTGCAGGTATCATTAAGCTGCAGTATCAGTTTGACATGTTTAAACGGCAGCCTGATTGAAAGTAAAATTGTATTTGGAAAGTGTTTTTCTGGACATGTGTGCACAGGGACCCAGTGCACTAATGGAACACCTCATAGACATTGTGCAGGGCACAGCCCCAGCTGTCTGGGGGCTTTGGGAGAGGAACTCCATAGGTGCACTCAGGCTGTTCCTGGTCTATCTGCGTTCCTGCGCACGGTCCTGAGCGGCTGGCCTCAACATGTCAGGGCTGTAAACTCTGGAGAGCTAAATGCAGCAGATGTGAAAATTCCTTCTCCTCCTGTTGCTAGCATGCCTGCTTCCCATTGCAGAGCTGAGCCTGTCATTTCAGTGCAGATGGCCAGAAACTCAATCCTACCTGGATCCGGGAGAGCGTCTTTAGTGTCAGCCCCGTGTTAATGAACCTGTTAAATTAGCCTCTGCTGACACGGCGCTCTGAGGGCACTTTGTTGTACATAAGGGCTTGTATTGTTTGATCAGTACATAACTGAGAGGGCATTGATGTAAAAAGGTGCTTGTAGAGCAGTGGGAGGTATCGGGTTAGGTCAGTGTTTGCACTGCTCAGGCATCCGCTGGGAGAGGGGCCGGAGAGCTGTGCTCAGCCCCAGCTCCCTCCTTAAAGAACTACAGGCTTCTCTTCAGGAGCCCTTTTTCACTGCTTTCCCTCCAGTAGAAGAAACTGGCCCAGATTAAGTATGTTCATCATCTTACAAGGTCTTTGAGTTACCCTAAATTTTTGAGTCTATCCTAAATCTGTTTGAGTCCCTTGTCTTTGAATTCTCATCCTGCTGAAAATACATAGCATCGCCAGAGGAAATGTGGAAGAGAAATGACAGTCTTTACACTCTATCCTTGATGAAGTTGCCCTCTGTCCTCAGCCTACTTGTATTTCCATTTTAGAGTCAACATAAGCAAATTTCAAGGTGGACTGGGGGGGGGGGTGTGTGTGTGTGTGTGGTTTCTGTTTGTTTTTTTTTTCTTTTTGCTGTTTCTTTGTTCATATGAAAATCTTACACAAAAATTGATTTCCAAAAATATGTTTAGCAGCAGGTGGTCATATTAGTACCTTTCCGGGTTTTTTTAGTGCAGTATTAGATCAGAAAAAAGAAATTAAGCACTACTTGAAAGAATTACATCTTTATTGGTGCTGGAAAAACAGGAAATCTGGTGAGGGAGATGAACTTGAACCACAAAGTTCATCTGAAACCTAAATTCTGGAAGGTTGAGTGTTGGTGGGACCTTGGAGGCACCTCTTTAAAGTAATTATGTTCACTAAAGAGATTAGCATGCTGAATATATTTTCAGATGAATATAGAGACAATGATATATACCTGGGATTCATGAGTTACAAACTGAGAATTTTTTGTTGACTGAACAATGGATAAATTTCTATTAACTGCATTGAATTAACCAGATAAATGCTATTAAAACTATAGTTATTTTGCATTTGCAAATGATAGAGGAAGCTACGTGTTTGGGAAAAAATTGACCTATTTTAATACCAAAAACATCCTCTGTAACTAGGATGGATTATCCTGTAAGAAACATGTTGGATAGGGACAGTGATTGAATTTTTGTCTCAGAAGAAACTGATGTTTTCTGCTTCTAGTGGGGTCAAGTCTACTTATATTTGTAGTCTCAATATGAATGCAGACTACAGGAGAGCTGATCATGTCACTGAATCAAATATCTCTTTGCAGTAGATGGAATTGGAAACATTCTTCTTCACTTCCCTAGCAGACACTTCTGTGCTGTATTTAATGTAGTTCTAAAATAAGATTTCTGAAATGCAATGAAGTGAAAAGAATTAGTGTTTATTGTGGGTGGGCATTTCTAGGAGAGAGTTCAATGGAGATGGATACAGTCAACACTTGGAGCTTTCTTAGAGCCTGTAGGAGGAAAGAGGGATGGAGCAATGTATGTGTGTGAACAGTGTAGTAATGGCACAGAGCTATTGCAGATAAATCCATTAACACCTTTTGCAGGAGCCAGCCCAGGTGCATTTACTGACAATATCTCTTCTTTCTAATCAGAGGACCCTTCTTGGTGGCTTTGGGAAAATCATGGCATCCAGAGGAGTTTAATTGTGCCCACTGCAAAACCTCCATGGCATACATAGGATTTGTGGAAGAGAAAGGGATGCTGTATTGTGAGGTCTGCTATGAGAAGTTCTTTGCCCCTGAATGTTCTAAGTGCCAGAGGAAGATCCTTGGGGTAAGTGACCAGCAAGTGGCCTGGTTTTTGGTGGGAACAATAATCACAGTGTTCAGTGCTTCTCTGCTATGAAATTTCATTTTACCTGGCCCAGTCTGCATTCTTTCAAACATACGCTTGACACACCTTTTCAGCTCCCATCACATACAAAATATGGCTTTGGCTCTTCTAATGTTGAACCTTTTCAATCTCTTTGAGAAAAGGTGCTGTAGTCTCCTTGGCTCTTCTAAGCTCAGCTACTGTTTTCATGAAGCTGTTCTGTAGCTGTTGTGATTACCAAATTTTCCTGAGCAAAATGTTTTTAATTGGCAGCTTTTTACAGAATGGGAAAGGGAAAGTGGGGGAGGGAAGTAAAAAGAAAAAATCCTCCTTAGGTGAGCTGAGCATTAAGAACACAGTGCTTGCTAGGTGAGAAGTACTGAAATATTCCCAGTGTTAATGTGGATGATGGAAAGATGCGTTATCCTGCTGGGCGCTGGTATTGCTCATCTGAGCCTGCCAGCTGATCGGCTGCTGTTTCGCTGCAGACAGCAATGTGTCTGCATTCTTGAGTAACTGGGGTCATGCAGGGCTCTGGCAGCACAGTTCTCAAGTCATATTTGGCACTATAGCATCTTCCAAAATGACACAGAGCAGTCCTAATTTTCTGTGTGATGTCTTGATTAACTCTTCATGAACTTCAAGAGAAGGCAGAGATGCTGCTTTTCTTATTTCAGGGGTCCATTATGGGTGAAATCCTGATTAAAATTAAGAATTTGAACAAGCAAGTTGTTAAAATTTGTCCAACTCTATGTCAAACCTTCCAAAAACCCTGAAGGATTGCTCATGAAAAATAAGGAGATGTACCATAAATAAAGCACCTCATTCAGTTTAACATTGCAGAACTTGTGTACACAACGTATTTTCAAAGCAGCAGTAGGAAACGAGGTATTCTTGAAATGAATCAAGTGTGGAGGCATGGCTACCACAATCTAGTCATCACACCAAAATAATGTGTTCCTAACACTTTTTCTAATCCCCACAGGAAGTAATAAATGCCTTGAAACAAACTTGGCACGTTTCCTGCTTCGTGTGTGTGGCCTGTCATAACCCCATCCGCAATAATGTCTTCCACTTAGAAGACGGTGATCCCTACTGTGAGACGGGTAAGAAGCAACACAACCAAAGTTTACTGCAGCTGTGCAGGAAAGCAGAGCTCAGTAAGGCTGGGGGAAAAAAAAAAATAATTCCCTTTTCTCAAGCTGCACATTAGAAGTGCCCCAGTAATTTCATGTAACTTTGGTATGTCAATTCCAAGCAATAACTGCTGCTGTAGACACTTCAAGTTTGCAGGAGAAGTTGGTGAGGATTTCTTCATCAGCTTCAGCAGCAGTAGGCTTCTTGTCACTGATTTTTACCTATTCCTGTTAAGTCCTCAGCTGTAGTATCAGTGATACATCAAAGTGTTAGTTTTAGGGTGACTTTCTGGTTGGCTTTAAAGTAATTTGAAGTTTATGTAAATGTGCTTATTTACCAAACACAAGCAAATGCCAGTGGAGTAATGTGTTTTTCTTTGAATAACCTTATTCACAGCCTGAGGGATTTCCAAGAGTAAGCAGTCTATCCAGGTAATTTTTTGCAGGATCAAGGATAAAAACCTGTCAGGGGGAAAATACAGTGATACAATTAGAGCACTTGAAAGCCTGATGAACAATATTACGTGAATGATGTGGCCTAGAAGTTCAGAGCATTTCTGGTTTGGTTTTTAGCACTTCCAGCTAATCATAACATTTTTTATAAAATCATAAAATAGTTTGGGTTGGAAGGGACCTTAAAGATCATCTGGTTCCAACCACCCTGCCATGGGCAGGGACGCCTCCCACTAGACCATGTTGCTCAAAGCCCCATCCAGCTGGCCTTGAACATCTCCAGGAATGGGTAATCCACAGCTGCTCTGGGCAGCCTGTTCCAGTGCCTCACCATCTTCACAGTAAAAAAATGTCTTCCTATTATCAAAATGTACTCTTTCAGTTTAAAGCTATTCCCCCTTGTACTGTCTCTACGTGTCCTTGTAAAAAGTCCCTCTCCAGCTTTCCTCTAGGCTCCCTTCAGGTACTGGAAGGTGCTGTAAGGTCTGCCTGGAGCTTTCTCTTCTTCTGGGCTGAACAACCACAACTGTTTGAGCCTTTCCTCAAAGGAGAGGTGCTCCATCCCTCTGAGCATCTGTGTGACCTTCTCTGGACTTGCTACAGCAGGTCCACGTCCATCCCATCTTGGGAGCCCTATAGCTGGATGCAGGACTTCCAGTGGGGTCTCAGGAGAGCAGAGTAGATGGTTCAGAATCCCTCCTTTGCCTGCTGGCCACTCCTCTTGTGGTAGCCCAGGATAAAGTTGGCTTTCTGGGCTGTGAGTGCACATTGCTGGGTATGTTGAGCCTCTTGTCAACTTATTATTATTAATATGAACAGTGTTTATTTAAGTTGGTTTTCTAATTCGCTTAAAACTTTCCATGTACCCCTCTGAGCTAGGAGAGAAATAAACAATTTGTAAAACAAGTCACACAAAATGGAAAAGAGACAAAATTGTATCAAAATTCTACGTTTTCACAATGCCTGCTGTGTTGGAACTGTCAGCTGAACCCTTGTTATGGTTTTCCTTCTACTCTTAGGAACATTGCAGTTTCACTAGATGTAGAACCAGACTGACCAGAAAAGATGCAGCATGAAATTCTAATGCCCTCTTTGGAGCTTAGATTTCCTTCTGAGCTGATCCCAGAGCTGTTCACAGTGGGTGCCAGGGAGAGTGCTAGGTACTGTAAGCATGAGGGAAGTAGGCCAATTCATCCAAAATTTCTCTTGTCAGAGCTGCTTTAATGAGATGTTGGCAGATACAAAAGGACACAGTAGGTTATTGCTAACTTGGTGACAAATGTAGGGTAGAGTGTTGCTCCTATTGAATTTGTGGACCAGCAGAGGAAACTGGTATATGAGCAGCATCCTCCAGTGTGACAGCACAGTGAAATTTCATCCTGAAGCCATGTGAAGCCCCTAATCCTGGAACCATTTGATGATTCAAAAATAGTACTGGAGGAATCAGTAACTCCCCTTCGGGTGGAAAGCTCATGACAGGGTTTGTTCTCTTAAGGTTCAATTCTTGTTCCTGCCACCAAATGACCCACATGTCATGCAGTGCATTGATTTGTGCTACTGTTATGATTCCTGTGCAAAATGTGCCTTTTTCTATACTGTGAGAGGGAAAAACTGTGGTAAGATGTCAAGTATCCTACACTTCTTGCAAAGTTTATTTCTGAGATAAAAAGTTGCTAGCGCAAGTTCATGCAGACACAATCTGTGAGGTGTTATTGGCAGTGATACTTTGTAATGGCTCTGGCTCACTAACTAGATGTTAATTTGAGTTATATTAATTTTTCAAAGACTTTCAGTCCAGCTGGAGTTATGAGTCTATGACTAATTTTAAAGAAATAAGGAGTAAATGTCACTGCCAACTTTCCTTCTTCCTAGTGCAAAGGAGAGTTCTAATTTTAAATCTGTATTTGAAATTATAACAGCATCAGCTATTAGTATTAAAGGGGGATTAATCTGCAGAATGTTCTGGGTTTAGATGTTGAGGCTAAAATTAAAATAAAAGTCTGGATATCTACAACTTTGAACATTTTTTAAGTGCAGAGTTAGTAGCCTAGTTTTGAAAATGCTGTGTGCAGGAAGCCCTGATATTTGACTATGCAAGAAGTCTGCCTTGGAAGACTTCTGTGGTATCGCAATTCAAGCATGCAAAAGAAAGCTGATGCCCTTCATTCTGCCTTATCTACTGCCCTTTCTTCAGAAGAAAAGCCAATAAACTTATCAACACAACCACAGGCCAACTTAAAAAAAGGTTTTCACTGCTGGCACCAGGAAAATATCAGTAAGATTCTGTATGACCACAAATGCAAAGAGCTGAGAGAGTGCGGTCGTGAGACTGTGTCCTTCAGGAGTTTTGCACAGCTCTGTCCTACTATTTGATATTTTTATTGTCTTTCTTCCTAAACACTTGCAAATTCATTCCAGTAGCATGGATTAATGGAGGTGATTGGTGAAGCAGTTTCTTGTCACTGGCAGCCATCAAGGGCATTGCTATTCCAGAACGCTTGTGTTCCCCGTCCTGTTGAGATGTCTCCTATGTTTCAGGGAGATCATCACAAAAAACACTGTCTTAGTAAACACAACCAGGACTTTTTTCATGGGCTTGACGCATCTGATGATCCTCTGTGGGCTCTGCTGCAGTAAGCATTAGAGCTTCAGCAGATCTGTATAGTCTAGGTGAGAAACAAAATCCACTTCTACCCCACTTCCCACCCCTTCTAATTCTCCTTTGAAAATGACCCCTGGCATCTAATTTCCCTGTCAGAGGCAGAGTGTTACTATGGTAGTAACACTCTGTTACTGGTAGATGGAGTCCAAAGCTTCATTATGGCTCTCACTTTGACTGTAGTTCATCTTATGAAGACATAATGTTGCATTACGTGTTTGCCATGGTAGTGTGCTGGTCCCAAATCCTCTCATGTTATAGCACTAATACCACTGTTGTCTCTGCAGGAATAAAACATTTGCTTCCTATAATGGGAAGAGAGTTGAAATAAGTGAAAAAACCTGGCAACTTGGGTTGGAGAATATGAATGGTTCAGTGCCATTTGTTTTAGTCCCTGCTCCCTGAGATTGCTGGAGAAGCTTCTTGTTCTTCATAGTAATGAAGGGGAAGGGTTGGTTTGTTTGTTTTGGGGTTTTTTTTCTGTTGGTTTTTTTTAAAGCCGTGTAATGTACTTTAGTGACTGGAAAGGTATTTTGACTTGATCCAAATTTCTAGACTCTAATTAGGACAGAAGCCTAATGATTACATGGTTTTGAGTAGTGCAGACTGGGGCAAAAATTGTGCCAGAATGTAGGTCGGAGTTCATTACTCTCTGAGAAGGTCTGTAGTGTGAACAGCTGGGGTGTGCTTTCAAAGCAGAGTTGGAGAGAACGTGAGGAACATGTAGAGTTCACGTGGGTGCTTTCAAGGAGTGTGAGTGCATTTCCCCTGCTCCAGCACACTGTTGATCTCAAGGAAATGAAACACCAGGAAGATGGAAGCATTGCCCACTTGAAAGGATGAGGAAAAGAACTGAATTAGCAAGAAGTCAACATCCCAGGCTTTCGATCTAGGTGCTCTTTATTCAGTCTAATAAACCTCAGCAAGTCCAAACCTATTACCAATGAAAGAGCAAAGCTCTCAGATGGTCAGTCCTGCTTTTCTGCATGTGCTTTAAAGGCTGTTTGTATCTCTTTGCAGATTACTATGCCCTCTTTGGTACGATGTGCCACGGCTGTGAATTCCCCATTGAAGCTGGAGACAGGTTTCTTGAAGCCCTGGGCCACACTTGGCATGACACTTGCTTTGTATGCTCTGTAAGTAAAGCTGGTCTGCCTTTAAACAAACCCTGGCAGCAGTGCTAACCTGACCCATATGGGAGTTAACAGCTCTAACCTCTCTCAATCCCCTGAGCCCAAACAAAAAGTGCTTTCCCAGTTATTTGGAAGGTGTGTTGCTATTGTAAGCCTTTGGCACGGGTGCGAGCGAAGGTGTCCTGGATTGCAGCCCTGTGTCCCAGCATTTAACCCTCGGTGCTTACTTCCTTGGAGTAAGTGTTGAAGGTCATAAGGGAATGGGCTGTTTCCAAAGTAGCAAGAGTGCTTTTGACATAAGGACACTGTAGCCAAGGTATTGCTTGCTAATATTGTATGACCAAAAAAACCAAAAAGTGAAGCCCCAATCTTAATGACTGGGGTTTTTTCCTTAAATTTTGAATCTAGCTCTGCTCCCACTTAAACACCTCTTAAGAAAGGTTATGTTTACACCAACCACTAGTATTACATGAAAAGAGGATTCCTTAAAAAAAAGGTAATTCTTATTCTTTGAATATATTTGTGCATAGAACAATGTGCCATGATTTGGTATTCTGAGTGGTTATGGTGTAATTAATCCATCTGAATTGGGTGTTCTTTTGTTTCTTATCCCATATTAGGTATGTAGTGACAGTTTGGAGGGCCAGACTTTCTTCTCCAAGAAGGACAAGCCACTGTGCAAGAAACACGCCCATTCTATCAACATCTGAAACTTGGTGCTCGTCTTGTGTAACAAATGTACTGAGCAGAAAGGTTAAAATGTCCATGTTCAATAATTGGATAAAATTATTTATACCAAATTTTTCTAAAATGGAAGAGAGCTGTGGAAACTTGCAGAAGGAATTGTACACTAATTTTTCAGAGTGGTTATCATTTATGATTTTGCTTCATAAAAAGAAAGGTATCAGGAATCGCACCTAAGCCAAACCATTAGTGTCCTTATCTCTACACTTGGCACATTACTGTATTTTATGATTTTATGACTACATTTAACTCTGCTTCATTATGAGAAGTGAAGTATCTATAGAAGTAAATCCCTGATATTAGAGGTCTCAGTCTTGCTGCTATTCAACAAATAAAAGGAGATTGGATTCAGCAATCCCGATCACTTTATTTTGGTGATGTTTTTAAAGTGTGTCCAGAAGTGTTGCGGCTGAACTCCATTACAAAGGACTCAAAGTAAAGATAAGATTACACAAAATGTATAGTTCTAAAACTTGTTTTTTCTTAATCTGATATTAGTATACAAGAAGTCTCCTACACAATTACATGTATCTGTGCCTTTGCACTTAAATTTCGGATGGGTTTGCAAGGGACAGGGGTTTTTATAAAGCATTTAAGTGCCTATGCTGGTAAAAAAGAATATTTAGAAGATGCCACTTAAAACATGAATGGGATTCTTTTCTATAACTCATGTACTACCAGAACACTAGCCAAAACCCGCTGCTGCTGAGAGTGTGTTTGATAGGATGAAAACAGCAGATCAAATCTTAAGGTAGCAGGGATTTCAACTCTTCTGTTTGCAGTTCAGGTTTTAGGTAGCTTAAAGTGCCTTGTAAAGGGTAAATTGTGCTGAATCTGCAGGTAACAGTGTTTTGTATCCAGAATGTGAGATTCTGGTGTTGAATGAGGGAAGCTGCTGAAGTGCAACTGAGGACATTGGTTTTTTCTCAGTACATTCTTTACCACGTAGCTCATGAATATGTATATTGGTGGTGTGCCAGGTAGCATACTGAAAACTTAACTTTCTTGCTCAGTTTATGATTTCTATTAGTTTAGGATTTATTTTTCTCTTTTCTTCCAGATGTAGGGAGTGTATTGTTAAATGATATTCCATTGGTTTAAGCAGCTCAGTACCTCTCAGATCTTGCAAGGGAGACAATGCTGTTATTATGCATTTGCCATGATCCAGATCAGCTGATTCTGTGGCTTGATACTAATTTTGCATCTGCACAGAGAGGCAGCACAAGACCAGTGCACCAGCTCAGCCCCCTTAGCCTCAAACTGGGGCTTAACTGGTTTAGTTGGAGCAATTGCAGACAGCCAGGGAGGAGGTGGTGCTCCTCTGCACAGGGTGAATTTGTTTCAGCAGAATTGCACAACAGAGAAGGGGGCTCTCTCGGGACCAGAGCAGATTCCTGAAGGAAACAGAATTTTCATGCTGTTTGATTCAACTGGGGTGTCAGAGCTGAGTTGTTAGTCTTTAGTGCTCTTTCTAGTAGACATTAAAATAACCATTTACTGGTTTTGTTGTTGTGGGGTGGGTTTTTTTACTGATTCAATGGATAGTTTTATCCATAAAACCGTGGATAAAAAAGTCACAAAAATTTGCTATGGTTGAGTAAAGCAATTGTAATGAGGAACATCAACAAAAGAGGAGGAAAGAAAACCAAAATTGCTGTACTGAAATACGAAAAAATGTTTGGCTTTTTATTAATTCAGTGAGACAGGTTCACATTGTGGGGCTGTTTCACTTTATTTCCTGAAGTTGTTTTTATTCAATATTACCACGTTTCTTTTTTAACTTCTAGTGGTACAGAAGAAATTTGGTAAATTTGGTGAATGTTGGTAAATAAGAAGAAATTTGGTGGTACGGTATAAAGCTGTTGAAAATGTTTACACTCTTGTCGATGTACCCTTTTGTGAATTTGGCTGAAAATCAGAAGGGTGGAAGCAGACTGGACAAGATACAGTAACATATAAGCCAGGTTGCTTTTAAAATTACGTGGAATGTGGAGAAATGAGACCTACAGCCTAGGTTTCAGTGGAGCTTTATTGCACATGTGTGAGGAAAGGGAGGAAATGCACAGGAAGAGGCGTTCCATAATTTCTGCGATTCAAACCTTGCAATTTTAATGTAGGATAAAAACAGTTTGTCATTGTCCTTAAAATCCAATTAAATTTTGTTTAGCCTTGTAATTTTAATTGGAATTTTATTTTTTAATCCATATGCTCTAGGGTTTGAAATTTTGCAGTTGTTAATGAATTTGAGGACAAAGGCCTGAAAGGCTCCTATAGAACTGCTTCATTTAGCTGCTTTGCCTTTTAATTTCTGCTTTTATCTATTTGTTTAAAATTTTAAAGGAAGCATAGAGTCACTGATAGATAATGAATATTTAATGGCTTTACCAAATTATATAAATCAATTAAAAGGAACATAATTTTTATCATTATTTTAATAAGTGAGATTTTAGTAGAGCACTTTATAATAATGCCATATATCTCACTGAATATTTATTACCTTTTTTGTTGTTGTTGTTGTTTAGAACTATTTCATCCTGGTATTATTTTGTTTTATTGTAAGCCTGCCTTTACCTCTAGAATCTTTTGGGGTCTGAGTGTATGTTTAAATATACTTCTTTCTACATGCACATGCATGCACGTGCATTGAGAGACATAAGTATAAATGTGTATTTGAATGCAGGCTTGACATAGCAAAAAATCATTTGGGGATTTTGTGAGATTCCCAGCTTTTTTTCACACAACACACATATAGCATTCATGTTATGAGGGAATGTTACAGAGTCAGGACAGATATATTAGTAACCTCACTGCTGTAGATCTTTGCATGCATTTTCAGTCAGTCATTGTTTTTCTTCCAAAACTGCCTGTGAGAGAATTTGGCATAACTCTGTTTGAAGGTAGAATGTCTTTATAAGTTAATAATTGATCCATGATGACAATTTCAGTATGTTGTAATGAAATAATTCAGGATTACATGTAAATATAAACGCTTAATATAACAATGTGATAAACTTAAAAGCAGGAGTTGAATTGTGGTTCAGTGTGTGTTGGTCTGTAAATTGTGTACCTATTTCTTCACAGAGCTACTTGCATCATCTAGCCATGCCAGCTGCTTTGCAAACATTGTTTTATGCTAAACCACCAGCTGTTAAATCCTGGTGATTTCTTTGCTTGTGTTTAATAATCTTTGGCTTTAAATTGTGGCTGTTCACATTTGCAAATTTAATTATAATTGAAAAACATAACAAGCAAATAAACCCTACTCAAAAGCTAAAATTCTCTGTCTTCAGTTATTTTGTGGTTGTTGGGTATTTTCTTTTCCTGAATAGTAGCCAGTAAAGGAAAGCCATGATTGTACACATGAATAGATAGCATTTGAGCTGCTCATTTTTCAGGTTTTGTGGGTTTTTTAGCTTTGTTTTACAGGGAAGGACCAGGGAGTCCTGGTGACACCAAGGTGACCATGAGCCAGTGATAACTCCTCTGAGACAAGGAAGACCACCAGCCTCCTGGGGTCCATTAGGCAGAGCATTGCCAGCAGGTGAGAGAAGTTATCCTTCTCTGCTCAGCCTTGGTGAGACCCATCTGGAAAGCTGAGTCCAGTGCTGGTCTCATCAGTACCAGAGACATAGCTGTACTGGAGTAGAGAGCGAGGAAGCTGGTGAGGGGCGCAGAGCATTTTGCATGTCATGCAAAGAGAGGCTGAGAGAGCTGGGACTGCTCAGCCTGGGGGAGAGGGGACTCAGGGAGACCTCATCAATGTGTACAAATACCTGGATAGGGGAGTCAAGAAAACAGAGCCAGGCTTGGTTCGTAGTGAGAGGACAACTGTGAGGATGGTAAACATTGGCACTGCTGCCCAGAGAGATTGTGGAGTCTCTCTACTTGGAGATACTCAACACCCGACTGGATACAGCCCTTGGACCTAGTTAAGGTTCCTTCCAGCCTCGGTGAGTCTCTGATTCTTCATCTTTTCTCAAGAGGGAGGAAAAGGTGTAAGTACTGTGTTGAACGCTGTAGAATACATAACAATGTAAAACTTACATTGGCCAATTACTGTTTATTTGCTCTCCTTTCTCCATTCTACTGCCTGTCTAGAATACTTTGCACTCCTTCTCTGGAAGGCTTTAAGATTTTTCCCAAGTTGACACTGTCCAGGGAAATACTGCCTGCTCTGCCAAGCATTGTCTGATACCATAGTGAGCCTTGGCACGCAGCAGTCTCTGTTTTCACTGTGGGACACTTACCTGTCTGCTCTAACAGGGCCAGCTCCTTCATGATAATACCAGTCTGGTAAGAATCCCCTTAGCTGAGCATCTCTTGAACAGGCAAACGCACTGTTGTTTTTCACCTTTATTTACACAGGCAAAGGAAAACACTGCACACAGCTCTATAAAATTTAGAGGCAACTTTACAGAAAACTTGCCTCCCCTTCAGTGTTTAGGCTATGAGCGAGACAAATGCAAGTCTATTTGCAAACAGTACATTAAGCTCCAGAAGCCAAATTTTTAAAGGCATGAAGTCTGCATTTGACATTTTAATGGCAAAGGTTTGGTTTCTATCAATCACAACGTCATGTAACATTAAAATGCACTGACCAAAAAAAAAAAAAAAAAAAAATAAGAAAAGAGGTCTGTCATTCATTCGTTAAGATGCTGTAATCCAGTGTAAGATTTATAGGCTTAAAATGCAATGGTGTGTTTTCACAATAAATCCACTTTCACTGCTCAGCACAGAACAAATCTCTCTGTCACTCAAAATATTTGCTGGTCAAAATGCCCTATATGAGATCTTCAAAGGGTTTCTCACAAAATTGCATATAAATCCTTTTACCAGCAAAGGCTTAATTTAGGTTCAAGTTTTACTTTCTTGGGATGTTGGTTAATATCTTGTGCTCAGACAAGATCTTGGTTATATCAGAAACACATAGGGCCTAATTTATTATTAGCAGTCTGGTGTTAATTAGGGGGAATTACCAGAAATAGTTTGCTTGATGGAAATTTATTATGGTATCACACTTTACTGATGGTGAAATAGGAGTCACTGAAAGAGTGCAGCTCCTTCTCATAACCAGCTAATTAATAAGGTGCCAAAATTCCTCTGAGAAGAGTTTGGTCCTAACTATGGGAACCTCACAGAGCAAATGGTTCCTATGCAGTATTTAAAATTTAAAAGAGGAAAGGAGAGACGAGAAAAGGCTGCCCAGCAGAAGTCTCAAAAGTGGTATGGCTTTTTCTTGAATTTATGAAAGAAAATATTTAGCTGTGTTTCCAAGGTCATTAAAGAATGGCTTTTCTCAGACAAAAAACAACAGCTAATTTATAATCTCGTTTGGTATGCTTGAACTTGGTTTTCAGTTTTACTTGTGCATGCTGCACACCACAGCTTGTAATTTTATGAATCAGGCTTATAATGAGCTTTTATATTACTCTTCATTTCTTTGCTTAATGGTCCTTTTCATTATCATTTGCCAGGAAAGTTGAAGTTGGCTTAGATAGGAAACTGAAAAATAGCGCAAATCTCTGATAAGCCCCAGTCTATTTTATATATGGCAGTTTGGGCATAAAAAACACTGTGTCTTTAGAGGTCTCGTGAAAGCTGTGTGAGAAAGGCATGTTATAATAAGGTGGAGTGAAAGCAAAAACGTCTCTAAAGAAATTTAAAATCACCACACTAAAATTTATGCATGGCTGATTTTTAAAAATACTTAAGATGATAGGGTATGCAATTGTGATAAAGCACTTTTGTATTTGCACTAAAAATACCTTGACCTATTTAAAAATATCCAGCATTTTGGATATGCTTTTGTCCAAGCTTTCTGCTGTACTGTGAGATGAAGGATTGTGTCATTGTGTTCTGAGTAATATTCACACTTTCCATAGATCAGAGTTGTTTCCTTTTCAGTTCTCCTGCCTTTGCTTTGCTTTTTCTTACTGTTGGGCAGTGCCATTGTTTGTTTTAAAATACTTCATTACAAGATAATCCTGTCAGGTGTGTCCCTTATTTCTCTTTGTGATGCATCAGTGAAATGTCAGATGTTCCTTTGGTAAATACAAACTTGCACTAAATTTTGGCATGTTTTTTGAAGTGTCAAGTTTTCCCACCCAGAAGTTTCTGCTGGAAAAATAACTTGAGATACTAGACCAAAATGTAATTATATCCCATATAAAGTCTTTATTTCCCTTGAAATCCATCAAGCAAAAGGGAAACACATGAAAAAGTATAACAGCAAAATCATGGATACCTAAACAGGTACAACGTAACTGATTTCAACTTACTTCCCTCCAAGTTAAAAATTACTGGTATCAAAGCTACTTTAATTTTATGCTTACATTTGTCCAGTGAGCAAGCTCAGAATTAAGGATTTGATCCTTGGTTTTATCACTATTTCCTTTTACCTAGGATCCAATCTTGGACTTAGACTTCGCTTTGAACAACCACAGTGAAGTTCATCTGCCATGTGACTAGTTTTTCCACACTTGCTACCCACTGACAATCAGTAGAGGATTACTGGGAAATTCAGGCAAGTGTTATCTGGAGAAGAAAATAGGCTGGACTTTCTCTGAAAGAAATCAGTGTGTATAAATGGAAGTTAAATGATGCTACAATAAGGCTGCAAATTTGTCTTTAAATCTTTCATGTTATTTTTTGATGCTTCTTTTTTATTTTTTCCAAGTGGGTGTCTGTGGTGGCAATCAGTTTCTGAGTGTGCTCTGATGAAGCCTATGATATTTTGGGTGCCCCCCCCAAAAAAAGTCTTTTACAAGGTTGTAGAGCTTTGCCCTAAGTTTCCTAATACCATATTCATCTTAAAGGCAGTTGCATGGCTGTAAGTAGGAGAATCTTGTGTTTTTCTGCTCAGTGGTGATTAGCATTCAAGGATTGTGGTGTCTTGTGGGAGCACTGCATCGCTATTTATACAGCATGATGTATTACCATGGAACTGGGAGTTATAATTTGGAATGTGATGGGAGCAATGTGATGATCTTTGCTCTGCTACGCAAAGGGTGCAAACGGTTACATGAAAATCAATATATGGGAACTGTGGATTGCCACCTACATCCAGACCTCAGCTTCTTCCTTGGATAGGTCCTGCTGCTGGCAGGATCTACAGTCCCAGCCAATCCATCCCAGCAAATGCCCCTGCTTGCTGCCTCTCCGCCGTTCATCTCCTCTCCCCCAGAGCAGCAGCACCCTGGTGACCCTGACCCTTTGTTCTCCCACATCCAGAGACCCAAAAATACATCTTCGGAGGCTTATATATAGGTTAGGTTTTTAAATTAGTATACATTCAAGGATAATCACTCTTGAGGGCAAGTTTGAGCCTACTCTTATCAATATGTGTCTATGTTAATGTAATGACTTACTTATTTTTCAGGGAGCATGTTGAGAGAAGACTCTAACTTCTTCCTGGCAGGGGTTTGCAGAATCAACCAGAATGGAAATTGATATTCAAATCAGTTTCTTTGAACAGTAACAGTGTTTGCTATTCTGTCCTTCATGTCTTGCCATGATGTACATAGAGTAAGTGCCCATCTTTCTCCTGGAGGGGAGAAAAGGTGTGCTGCACAGAAATTTTTAGTTGTGCTTTCAGTCACTGTAAAGAAAGGAGGGAAAAGTGAGCTGCAGCAGAGGGCAGGACTCAGGGCACAGTGACAGGAGGAAAGAGGAGGTGACAGTAGGAAACAGTTCAGAAACAGGCCAAGAGCTTGTGCAAGTCAGGCTGTTTTGTCAGTTGTTTCTTGTCAAAAATTGATGAGCACATGGTCTGAAAAAGCGGGATGATTTGGGCATGGCAAGGTAAAACAGCAGGCAGGAGCTGAGGATGCCCCTAAGGGGAACCTAAGGGGCACACAGGCCTTGCCGCCTCATGGGAAGGGACTTTTCGCTCTCTATTCTACATTTATATTCATCACCAAATTGTGCGCATTTTTTTTCTGACAGCTTTTTTCTTTGAGGTCAAATAGCTTTTTATAATCTTCATGATGTACATAAGCACAAGCAAATCCTTTTTTGTCATCAGCTGATCTGGGGCTGCCCAGAGGCTGAAGTGAGATTTGTTCAACTTTACAGTGCCAGCTGCTGCTTCAAATTACACCATCCCATTCTGTGCTGTTTGTAGGTAGCAGCCCTATCTCAAATTCCCCCTGGGCTTTGCATCTCTGAACTTCTTCCAGCTCTTGGCATGGCCACCTCTGCTAAAGTCCACTTTAGCAGGTTTTGCACAGCAGCTTCGTGGGGCTGTGAGAGCGAAATGCACCTCAAGCTTCTGCAGCCCTTGTGCAGTACCATAACTTGGGGGGGATGAAATGGATTGCAAAACCTCACCTCATCACTAACATGAAGTTTTTTGTGTATTGCTATGTGTAAAGTTGGAGCCTCTGTTCTCCAAATGCTGTTTAAAATGCTGTTCAGTGAGGCACTGAGTGCCAGAGCTAAACCATGTCCCTGTGCAAGGGGCATCCAGCTGCTTTGGAAGCTGAATCATTTCTGGAAGCTTTCTGGTGTAGCTCATGGATAAACAAATCCATTGCTTCTTTGGGTCAGTAGGTTATGAACATTTGCATAGATTTCATATCCTCATCTATTTCAGCTGGATATTATTAACTGCTTGAGGATCTGATCTCTCCTTTGTCATTTTGTCAGTGCTGCCTTGTTGGAGTTCCTGTCCATCTGGAAGGATGCCCTGCCCCTTCCCTGGCCACCTGCCCCAGCTGTGGTTTGAGCTGGCTCTGCACTGCTGCGTGCCACAGCTGGTTGATGGGGATGCTGGAGCAGTGAAACGCCTCACCTTGCGCAGTCTCGGGCAACTCCGCTTCAGCCAGGCTTTTGTCCTGGACCACGGCTAGAGGAAGCATTCAGGAGCTTCTGCTTTTTCCTCCTTGTCCAAGTTTCCTTCACCTGGAGCCTGTCCAGCCCCAGCAGGCCCTCATGAGGCAGGATAGAGATGGGGCTCTGAAAAGCATGTGGGATGAACTTGGAGAACCTTTTAATGCACCCAGCATTTTCAGTGTTTGGGAGTGAAGGACGTAGCTTAGCTCAAAGAAGTGCATTTGATCACAGAGAAAATGGGACAAGAACCACACAAACAAATATTTATCCATCAGTGTGCTCCCTGTTCCTTACCAAAGAACTTGGTAATGTGATTGTGTTAGGTGAGACCAACATGCTGCATGAGAAGACTGTTTTCTCTAATTATACACAGTTTGATGTTTATAAATAATAACAAAAATAGTGTAAATTTACTTTAGTTTTGATCAATCAGCTTTCTGGGAGCTTGTTCATTTGAGTTCCAGCACCCTTAAAAATTAGAATCTACATCTCAGCCAAAACATGCCTTGCATGTTTGCTATGGAAAACCAGAGCATGCAGTAGCCAGAGGATGTATCCAAAGAGGACTGAATTGGCACCATCTGCTACCTAACAGGGTCTTACTTTTCAGCCTTACAGATGTTCTTCTAATGGATAATAATCCATACAGCAAAGACAAATGCTATTGTGTTTTTATCAATGCTCTTGGTCTGGTTCAAAGCTCAAACTGTTAGAGGTTTGGGAAATGAAAGTAAATCCGAGAGAATATTTATTAGCAGCAAAGGCCAAGCACAGCAGTCAGTGATATGACCTGAGTAGTGTAAAATCTATAGGGCTTGTGTCTGTGCAGCTACAGAAATGAAGACCTGCCATGGTTCAACCCCAGCCAGCAACTAAATACCATGCAGCTCCATGGAAAAGAGCAACTAGAGATGGAGAAGAAATTGATGATCCTGGAGAAGAAGTGGTGCTGGCAATTCAAGCAAAACAAGTCAAAGAGGAGATTGCTTTCAGGTGAGGTAAGCTAAATATTTTGCTTTTTTCCTACTCTACACCACCACCCCCAAGCTTAGACGGAAGCATTTGCTTCACTTTTGTCATAAGATAAATTAGCCAGAGATATTAAGCAAACTGTTTATTTTGTATTAATTCCAGTAAGTCTGGTTTTAATTTTCTTTCTTTTGTTATGGTTGTCATATGGATAATACCCTGCATATGTATGCACAGAATAGAAAACCTTATGTTCTGCCTCATAAAGATGTAAAACACAAAGCACAGCCTGCAGCCCTTCTCTCATTCTTGATCACTCAGACCAACTGAGAGCAGCTCTGTTACAGCACTCTGGGATTTGTGGCCTGGGATTTGGACAGGGAAATGCCCGCTGGAAAAAGGCAGAGACTGCAGGTAGCACTGTGCTTGTTGTAAGGCAGTGTGCCTGGAACCTAGCAAAGCCCTGAAGCACGTGCTTCCTCTTAAACATGTAAGGAAGTCCCCTTGAAGGTAACTGCTGTATTAGGCTTTGGCTTCAAGCAGTCTGTCACAGGCATCTTTAAAATAATATTTGTAAGGCAAGTTTATCAATGTTTATATTCCAAACCATTTTTAAAAAATTATTATTGCTTTGAAATTGAGCAGGCTTCTTCTCTTGTGTGCAGATCCAGGAAATCTGCACATTTTCTAAGCTACTCACATTTGTCATTATGTGTAGAAGGTGGGTTTTAGCAAAATGATTCATAACATTATTATTACATTGCATGTCTGAATTTAAAGATGGTAACAGATGTAAGTGATGTTGAATCAGTACAATTGCTTATGTGAATCTTGTGTGACTCTTCTCCTGAAAGTTATGGCTGCCTGAGAGCCAGCAAATGGCAATTTTTGGTTATGGACCACTGACATATTTTGTATTTGAAATGATACATTTGCATAGCTCAGAAGAGCTGCACTCATTGGGACTGTGCTATCCTGCTGCTTCCCAGGTCTGTGTCCATGTGGAGTAACAAAGCTGCCTTCAGGTCAGCAGCAGTGACCTCTCAGTTCTTGTTGCACGGAGGTCTAAGATGTCAAATCTAAAACATGTCACTGATCCAGAGCCGGGCAGATTCAAGCTACGGGAGTTTTATGCTGGAATTAGAGGAGGAAATAAATACTTACAGATGATGTGAAGAGAAAAGAGGCCATCTGAAGCTGGTTAGGTTTGGTTCTGTTGCAGACACAGCAGCAGAGACAGGAACTGTGCAATTGCCACAGAGCTTGGCCTAGATGGCTGCAACTGCTGGTAACCAAGAAAGGAGCTGCTGGTTTTCTAGGGGATATCTTAAAACCCCTTGTGCTCTGTCAGAGTTTCCCCACTTGAGTTGGAGAGGTTTTTCCATGCATGATGTCCTGGGCTGTGTTCACTAGTCTGCCCAGCTGGCAGGCATGGTTTTCCTTCTGCAGTGCCATGGAGGAGCCAAAGGCAGTGCCATGGAAAGGACTACAACAGGACCAAGTGGCCAAGCAGCCACTTACCTGCCAGGAATTAGACCACCTTCATGTGGGAAGTGGCTTTAACTTTTAAAACTCCGTGTGAGAATTAGTCTGTGTGCTAGAAACCCAACACCTGCAGTTTTACAAGTGAGTCTCAGGTGCCCCCCCAATCCACTAGAGCACAGTAAGAAATAAAAAGTTTACAGAGAAACTTAATTCAGTGGCAAATTATTCTAGCACAACTGATGTCCTACAGCTTGCTGGCATAACTTGCCAACTGTGACGTAAAATCTTTGCAATAGGGCGAGGAAGGACATGGGTATCTTCAACAAAACTAGGTACTGCAGCTGTGGTTCCTAATTCATGACCACCCAAGGTAAGATCAGCCCCATCACATTTATCATGCTTGCATTTCAGAGGTGGTTCAGGCTGCCATTGCTGTTTTGTGGTGCTCCCAGCTTCCCTTCTCCCTGGGGAAACACGAGGAAGACAGATGCAGGTGCTTTGTAAAGGAGAAAGGAGACAGTAAATGTTTGCATCTTAGCACAGCCCACTTAAAGATACTGTCCAAGAACACCTATTCAGATATGAGAAAATATTACAGTGCCTTTGCATACGGAATACCTAGGAATAACTGAAGGGAATTTATTTAATTTTAAGGCCAGAGATTGTGGAATTGAAAAGGGTTTGGTGTTTCTTTCTGAAGAGACTACATGTAAAATTGTATAAATTATATATAAAATTATATCATCTTACATTTGCTCAGAATTTGGAGCCTCTCTAATGGGTACCGTCTGTCTAACTTACAAATGTCAGAGCCCTTCCCAGCAAATTTCACCTGTACTATATTTAATATATGGCACTTATGCGTTGCCAAAATTACGCTTCCTAAATAAGTTTCAGCAGGGATTTACAGCTCTTGTCTTCTTTACAAGAATAGTTCACTCTGGCATGTGGTGTGAGTTTACCCAAGTGGACCAAGATGAAGGGAAGAGCTGCCTCAGATCTTGGTATGATTATTTGCCCATCTGTGTAGTCTTTCTTTGAATATCGCCAAGATAGGAAATATAAAGTGGCTTAAAAATGTCAAAGTCTTTAATTAAAAAGTAAGCAAAACAGTGACATCTGAAGCTAGTATTATGGGGGCAAATAAAAACAGAAACAAAGCATAGGTAAGGACTTTGATATGATTAGTCAAATGCCAGTGAAGCCAAAACTCAGGCTCTGAGGGTATTTTGAGGAAAGCAGTTAAAGTGGTGGTTGCACTGCCTGCTTGCTGGGTGCTAGGATTGTCAGCAGAGTATGGGGCTTTTTCTTCCAAAACACTAACACTGAGAAGCTGGAATAAGAGAGGCAGTTGGGACGTGTGTGGCATCTCCTGGGGCTCCCCCTCTGCCTGTCCTTGGGCACAAAATGAGCCAAAAAGGTGCACGTCCACTCTGTGCCGCAGGGCAGCTGTGGCTGAAGCCAAGCCCTCAGGAGAGGTATTGCTGTAGTGTCCCCAGCCTTGGTCAGTTTAGGAGCCACAGGAGCAGGGTGGGTGGGAGCAGCCTGGCTGCGATTGCCGTTCCAGTGATGAACACTTCAGTCCTGTTCTCTCTCCTGTGCCCTGGCTTCAAAGGCAGGGCAGGAGCCACCCGCTCATCCCGTTCCCCCCCGGTGCCTCCCCACCTTGCCCTAGGGTGGCTATCCCTGCTCCAGGCCAAAGGAAATATGCCCCAAAAGGCAGGAAGGTTAGCTCATCTGCTGCTTACAGCCTGCAGTCTTTGTTCACGACGGTGACTGTATTGGGAGTTTTCTTGGAATACGTGGTTATAAACGGTCACGGGAGTTCTTAGAAATCTCATTCCAGCTCCCTGTGCTCCTAACAGATGCCAGCGCATTCTCTGATCGCACTTTCCAACCTTGCCCTCATCTTGGAGGCACTCCACTCCCTTCCTCCCCACAGACAAAAGATGCTGGGCTGTGAAATGCAGGGGGCAGTGATCTGGCAGATGAATGAGGTTTGCCATACACATTTCAACACTTGTCACATCTCCCAGGAGATGCTTGTTACCCAACGTGAAGCGGCTGCGTTTGAATGCAACAACAAAGGACAAATCTGCCCTTCAAGTACTCAGCCTGCAAACATCCTGTGCTGGTCCAAGGGAAAGGGTGACTTCTTTCTTTGTTTGTTTCTACAGAGTAAAATGGATTTGATGGGAGTCTTTCTGAAAGCAATCCAATTAACAGCTCTTGGAGAGGAGAAAAAGGGGAATTGAAAGGGATATCACACTTTTTTTAAACTAGCAGTTTACAGACACTTTCTTTAGACATCCTCTTTCCTAGCTGATATTTCCTCTGATTTATTCCGCTGCAGAAGTGGATCATTTAAGTGAGTTTTATGTAAGTCCTCTTGGCCATCTTACAGTCCTCTGCATGTTTCAATATATTCCACTGTTAAAAATTTTAAAAGTAGGTGGGGAAAGAGGAAATTTCTGGTTAATATATAACAATTTCTGAAGTCAATGTGCCTGGACTCAATTTTTCAGGGCATTTTTCCAGTCATCTAATGATGCCAGAAAATAAAAATAGCCAACTAGCAGGACCTTTCTTAAAAACTCCTCTGCAATGCAGCAGAAGTTTCATGGCCCTCATCAGGTCCTTTTCTACTATCTCTGGGGAGAAACAAAACACTATCACAAGCTCACAGGAAAAAAAATAAAAGTGCTATATAAAACTGCTATAGATGATGAAGTTCTTGTAGCAGAAAGAGCTGAAGTTAATATGTGATCTTTTTTGTAAAATCAGGTTGACTAAATGGTCTTGCTGAGCTTTGCTTTCAAGAATAGTGAAAATGTCAGCTGAGCAATTGTGTTCATTCGCAGCAGGCCACAGGGAGAGCAGCAGGCTGGGCTCACACACCAGGCTGGTGCTATTATTATTGCTATTATACACTCTGTGGGCAAAGAGAGGTACATCTGGAACCAGGGCATGCAGTCCCAGGGCTCTCAGGTAAGTTCAGATGCAACTGTTGAGAGAAATATCTTCGATTTGTAAAAACACCCCATTAATTTTCCAACATATGTATTTTGGATCACAAGTACGAAAAGCCTCACACTGATAAGTTTTATAAAGTTCAACTAATGGAAAACTAAATGTGTGAAAAATTAAAATGGATGTTTTTCAGTTCTTTTTTATTCTCTTGCTTTTGAGGATATATAGTAAAAGGATGTACATCTTGAAAGAGTGTGGCTTATGGATTTGCCCATGAAATTATTTGCACTGTATTATCTTATTGGGATATTGTGTTGCTCAGAGAGGTTGTGTAATCTCCATTCCTTAAAGTTTTTGAGTCCCAACTGAATCTCTGAATCCCTGAGCAAGCTGGTGTGGCCTCACTTCTAGCAGGAGGCTAGGCCAGACACTTCAGCAGGTGACTTCCAAACTGAATTATTCTGTGATCCTATCAAGAAGACAAAGAATTATAACTTTAATTTCACACTTTCAGGCAAAATTTTGTGCGTTTATGTGCGAGAAATGCTCTCCTTGATGGAAAGCAAGGACTTAACTGGATTAATATATGATTTTACACACTTTCCAGGAAATGTTGCTGAAAATACCATATCAAACCACCTTCCATTTCATTAATAGCCTTCTATGATTTTAGGTGCAAATGAAAATATTACAAAATGTGGAAATTAAATAAATGACGAAACACAAGAGTGGTTAATGACTGATTAGCTTGGCAAATGAATTAACAGGATAGTGTGGGCTGTATTAACTTAGTAGGTTGAGCTATGTGTATTAATGATAATACTCTATGCAGGATCAGCATTATGAGCTCTTTAGTTATTGCTAAAGCAGAAGAGCCAATCTGCAATAATTCCAGGTTCACCTCATTCATCCTACCTATGATTTACGCCAGCTGCCAAACGTTATCTAGGAAATTCTTACTCATGTCTATATTCTTATTCCTGGTTTGGCTGATAAGAAACTATCTGTGCTGCTAATCCTTATTATATACCCTCTTTTCCCCCTGTCAATTATTTTGTGTTGTTATTACTTACACGATTACAACAACATGTCTGGAGAAAACTGAATGTATAAGAGACCGAATATGAAATCTTACGCTTGTGCCATCCATAGTATTTCAAACTCTTCAGGAAAATATTGCTTCAGTTGCCCCAAGCTGTTAGAATGAGCTTAGGGGAGATGCTTACTCTTGCCTCCATGTGTGTGTACATCTTGTTTTAACCTGCTATCCCTACATAGCAATGTTCATGGAAAACTCCATGAAGGTCACATGCCACATATTAGCTTAGCAGCTGAAGGTTGCATAAATTCAACAGCAAGAGAAAAATTAAATTAGGTAAAGGGAAAAAATGACTATTTAGTGATTTAAAGTCACTTAGACCTCAGCTGTTTTGGGTTTGAACACAAGAAAATGAAACTACATGGGCTTTATATGAAATCTCTTCCATCTGTTTCAAACAGGAAGCCAAACTTTTTGTCGTTTGGTTAGATATGAATTTTTCAAACATGTTTTTCATAGATCCTTTCTGAGTTTATTGTGACGCCTTCCAGAGGTCACGGTACAAGTCACTGTAAATAGATTAAATTACCATTCCTGTGCAAAGAGAGGAGTGTACACAGTTGCTGGAGTAATCCCAGTCTGACTTCCCAACCTTTTGTGGTTGTTTCAAATAGCAAAGTGAAAATTTTCATCTGTGCTTCCTTTGTCTTTGGATTTTTCCAAGCAAGTCATCAATTTCCTCTTCACCTACACAGAGTTACCCAAATCCTTTTACTTCAAGATAGTGATTTATTTTATAAAACTGTTGCTTAAAGGATCAGAACTAAGTTAGAGTGACTCCAGGAGATGCTTTATGTATTTTGGATCCTTAAAAAGACAGCTGACTTGAGAATAACATGACAGAAAAGTCCCTTGTCATCATTCAAGAGGTAAAATATAATGGATTGCAATTTGTATGTGGCAGAGAGTTCAGCTCATTGTGGGTTGTTGTTTTCATTTAGTATAGCACGTGAAATTCTGATGAAAGATAATCTTTACAAGGAAGATGTAAAACAGAGAAATGATCTCAGAAGCTTGAAGGAAAGTATCATTTGGATTCATATAGTTTTCCAATAATTATTTAATGCACAGGGCTTGTCCTGTCTCTTTTGGCCACATAAAGAGATACCAGAGCAAATGCAATCACAAGGTTTGAGGTGTTCATTACTGCAACTAGACATATGTACAGTATAAAAACCCAAAGCATTGCAGTTTAGAAAGAGGTCCACAGGCTTAGGGATAGAAAAGCATCTGGAATTGTTAGCTCTATGTAAAAAGTTTACTTTTGAGAAGAATTTACAATAGGTGTAATTTTAATGGTTGATTCTAGGATTAGGATCTTGCCTCATGAATTTGCTGCACAAGAGATAGAGAAATCACATTGATACAGACATTAATACAGGTAATACATAATCTTTTTAGTCATAAATCAGTTCTGAAATAAAATAAGAAATACTTATTTCTAGGTTTGATGTGTCATTTGCAGAACTGGAAAGAATCGATGTCCCAGGACATTTCGGTGCTCAGAAGAAATTGGGTTTGGGACTGTGAGACACTTCTTTGCATCTGGGCAGAAACTTGCTCAACTGCTAGAAGTAAAAATAATGGAGAAAAGGGAAAATATTTTTTTAATAGGTGATTCAGGTTTCTTAACGTAACATTAGAATGTACTCTGGAGTTTTACATTTTAGAGGAAGTCAGAAGAATTACATTGTTGAATAGATAAGGGGAAAATGATAATTGATAGTATCGTATTCCTGGCAAACTATCACATGGGCTGTCATGCCCATATCAAGCGTGCTTGAGGGTATAAATATATATATGTTTACATAATGTGTGCATGTATATGTGTGTGCACTTGGGTTTCTGTAAGATGAAACGGCCCATATGCTTTTTCCTGGGTTATGCCCAGCACATTCATTTAATTATTCAGCGAGAACATGCACTACCAAGTTTTTAGACCTTTTTTTAAAAATTCTTTTTCTTTGTAAAATCTTTGATAGTTTTTGGCACTGGCTCATGTAGTCAGTAGAGTGCATTTAATGGGCTAAAGGCATTTTTATTACCCTTTAAAATGTTTAACAGAGTTTCTGTATAATTCCTCAACATGTTCTATTTGTTTATTTCTGTATATTTTCGGTATAAAGAGGTAACATTGTGGTGTAAGGTTTTATTACCTTGGCGGTGCCATCATTAAAGAAGTATCAGTCTTTCCATTATGTGCCCAATATATTTAGGAGCTTACATTCTGGACATGGAACTTAATTCCCAGTGGGTGTCCTGATACAAATGTCCCAGTAAGATGCCAATCATTGTATTCTTTAATTAGGTTTTAAAGAAACTGGCACTTTTAAATAGCTCAAAATCTGTTTTTCATATTTTTTTCTCGAGTACGATAAAAAAAATACATAGTTTTTCTATGAACAGTAAAGGGATTGATCCATCACTTCGTATACATTATCTTGGTTGTAATAGGACATAGTCTGAGGTGAGATTAAAGCTCAGGCTCAGGAAGTGACAGTCAGTTGCTGAACAGCTTAACCTTGCTTTTACTATTATGAGAGAAATGCAAGTGGACTGTTTGATAGGAAACAGATGAAAATTGAAGTGCATATAATCTGGATTTTGTCATATGCTACACATAGGGAAAATAGTACATATTTGGTCTTTTGAATTGAAAATAACAGCAACATATTAGTCACTAAAATCATACATTGTCTGTGTTTCTGCTTGCAACGCTGATTATTGGATTTGATGTCTTTTAACTCTGCCAATTAAATATTCCAATGTGTGCTTGATTCAGTGCAGATTTTTGAGAAGGACTGATCAGTAATTAGGATTTGGTTATAAAATCCATACGAGGGAGTGGCTCTGAAGTGTTGGTTTCTCGTATGCGGAAGTCAGACATCACTATCTGGGTTTTCTAGGTATAGTGGCCTTATTAATTCAGTGCATGTAGTGTAGCAGACCACCTTCTAGACACCTGGTGGGTGGCAACACAAGCAGTTTTTACTGCCTGAGTTCCAGTCTGTTGCACAGCTCCATAGAAAGAAATGGTTCATGGTTATAACAACCCCGAGTCAGATTTCGTTGCTGAGCTTTGCCTTTCAATAGGCAAGGGGGCAGCTACAGCAACAAGCTCCTCAGTATCTGGGATCTCTTTCTCATCACTATGTGTATTTTGTAAGGGTTTTTTTTTTTCTTTTTTGGCAAGGAAGACATAGCAAGAGGCCAGCAGCACAGTTACCCTGTAGGCTACAAGTCCCCCTCCCAAATGGTGCTGAGAAGCTGGAGCTCTGCAGATGGAGAAAACCAGCAGATCTGTGGTTTGACCCCGACTCTTTCACCCCCTCTCCTATACAGAACACGGAGGTTCAAACAGATGCTAGATCAGAGCTCGAGTCCAATGCTACATCAGAGTAATGAATACAGCAACTCTATTACAGAGCTCAGTATTTTCAAGTTTAGTGCTATTCCCCAGCTTGGAATAACTCTTTAAAAAGAACCAGTGCTTGGAAAAATACCAGCATCAAAGATGTATTCACTACTGTCCTGGTCTTCCTGACTGTGTTTCCTCTCTTTTGGAATAAAAAGCTCAAGGTATAGCCATTACATTTTAGATGCCTTCTGTTGCACAAAAAATATAATTCCAGAATTGCCAGTGCATGTTGTGAACATAGATGCAGAATATATGAAATTTATGAACAGGCCTATAGGTATGGAGATACATACATATGTGAGAAGTTAGGAGTGAAGGTAAAATGTGCAGGAGGCCACTTTATTGTTCAGTTTGCAGTGAAGCATCACGTGTGCATCTGTCCTGGAAGAAACCGATGGAAAATAAGGAGGTTGCAGTCAGTTATCCATATTATATGACATCCTAAACTGATGGGAGATGAGTAAGTGCAACATCAACTCCTTTTATCATTGCTCAGGATTTCCTGTTTATATCTTTGGTCACACCACCTCTCTGGAGTGGCTTTCCCAAAGAACTAGCTTCCCCATAAAGCTGTGGGGCAGTGCACAGCCAAGAAGCAGGTCAGAAGCTCCTCCTGCTTGTCGCCGTTTTCCCTGCCTTGGGAATGTCTATAATCCTCGCCCATCCTTGCACGCCTGGGATCCGCAGCGAGGAATAGAACGGTTCCTGAATCACAGCGTCTCAAATGTTGCTGAGTGTTTAAGAGCCAGTCCCAAAAGTCACGTGCTGCGGATGAAGAGCCAGCCTGAGCTCGGACAAGCGAAAGAAGCGATCAGGGTCCTGCTGACATTCGGAATCTGCCGCCTCAGAAACCGTCATTTTTTAGTGCATGACTGAGAGCCTGATTTCAATTAGGGGTCTGTGCCATTGGCTATCAGCTGTGATGTTGTGGAGTTTGCTGTGACAGGGTACTCCCTTTTCCCAGACCAGAGTCTCCACTCAGTCTCTTGACAGTCTGCCAGGCTTTGCAACTGGAATGTGTGAAGTTCAGTTTCGAAACAGTTTCTTTCCATCATTCCTGCCTGTTTTGATCTAGTATGTGAAACAGGTTTCTACTTTTGTTACAGGATTCTTGTTCATTCTTGCCAGATTCAAATGTATTATATAACCTAGCAGCATCAGATGACTGCCTAGGAATGAGTAGCAGATGCATCTCTTGAAATACAGAATTCCTTGCTACAACCATGCATTGGTGTGACTTGATAGCCACAACTACATGACTGGATTTGTGGCAACAAGGGCATCAAGAATTTCATAAAACCAAAGCCAGATGTAATGAGCTCTGAAGAGGGTGTGATGCAGAACTGGCCTGCCCCACCATAAAATTGATGGGGAAAACATTTGTCCTGGCACAACCACACTGTCATGGTAATCCTTTCCTGCCTAAGAGCAACTCAGGACTACCCTCTCTGAGGAGAGTTGTAGCTATTGTCAGCGTTAGTCTGGTTTCTCCATTTACACACTGTTGTACTGCAGGCAGACCCTGCAGCTCCTCTTCAATCTGCCAAGGATGACACTGATCCAAGCAATGGATGAGGTCCCTTCATTTGGTGAGGAGCTTTGAGGCCCTAGCCTGGGTTTTCAATCCCACTGTTGGCATAGTGAGAAAGAAGTTACAGGTAGTAATGGCCATGAGGTTGCCAACTGCTGTACACTTCAGAAACTTGGAAAGAGCTTCTGAGAAAACTGGCACCACTGGCATTTTCCATCCATTTTTTAAAAAAATAATAATCTACAAAAAAACATCTGTCTGCTACTGCTACCAGCAACCAGTGCAGTGGAAAAGGCCATTAAAAATCTTAGGAGCCTCCATTCAAAACTGCTCTGAAAGAGCTGGCTAAGCTGCAACTTGACTCTGGCAGTACCTGATGCCTCCAGGACCTTTCCTGCTTGGTGTTATGTTCTCCAGGTGCCTCAGGTGGTACCTTTGAACATTTTGCCCTCATGTTCACATGACTAAGCAACCCAGCTGTTAGCATGGAAGTGAAACACATCAAGGTCTTTAAACAGTGCTATTTTCCCCTGAAGTCCTTAGCAGCAGTTGATCTTGGTGTCCCCAAAATGAAGTATAACAGTTGCCTGTGCAAATGGACCTGGCAGGTTTTGCTAACAGTGTGGTACCTACTCCCATAAATAGTAATTCCCTCAGAAAAGGGAAAAAAAAAAAAAAAAACAAACCAAAGACACAAAGCATTAAAAGGCCCAACTACTGCTTTTGTCCAGTTGTAGGCATTCTCAGAAAATGCCTGCTACATACTGAAACGATTATGTTCCTCACAAAATGAAGACACAGCTGCCTCTGCCTCTTAAAGCATAGCTGGAAGAAGAAAAAAGGCCTTCATTTTCATTAAACATCCTAGTCAGATTATTCACCAAGTGAGAGGATATTTCTTCTGATACCGAAGGGAATACAAGGTCAGAATGTTCCATCTCTGAAAAGCATCCTAGAGCTCATGCTATAGATCTTTGTTTTCTTTCAGTTTAATTTGTCTCTGAGCAAAATAAAAATAGTAGTAATAATTCTGTATTAATTGGCCCAGATGAGATGCGTGAAAATTCCTAGATTTTCTTCTTGTTCTCCCAGATCACTTGTGTAGTCACAGCAACCAGGGGCATGGATTAGTCCTTCAGTGCATAGGTAGGTCTAGAACTTCTTCCTGTCCTCTCCAATCCATCTTCGATGATGGAATAGAGGAGTGCTACCTAAGATGACCACCTTTTAAGCAAAGAATTATGAGTGGGATGAGACCACTCTATTCTGAGTTTCCTCTTTCTGTTAGGTCTTAGGTGCTTTCACTCCAGCCCCGACCCCTGACAGCCCAAATTCTCTCCCTCTGAGGTGAGGTACTGCTGTGAGCATTCTTCATACGGGCTCAGCACCCTGTGGGGCTTTACAGACCAAAGCCCTTCACTGTGTCCCCAGCTCATCTCAGAGAGGTCTGTCCCTGGATCATAACCTGTGACAGATATCCTTATGCCCCATGGATGTAACCATGGTGAGAAGAAAAGGCCTTTCTCCTAAGTCCACCCCTGCATTTTGCAAAGACAGGCATAAATTAAAAATGTTCATTAACAGTTCCTCAAGCTGATGTTAGTGTGTCACAGATCAGCTATAGACAGACCACAGACCAATCCTCCAGAATCCACTAAATTATTTGCAGGTGTCTCTTGTAGACCAACAGTTGACAAGAGGTTTTCCAAAACTGACTAATATATTGTATGCATTGTCTTGAGGATAATGAATGGATGCACATCTGTGCTTAATACTTTTCTGCCTTTCAGAAATTCCCCGCATTCCACAGATGTGAAATGACATCCTTCAGATGTGAACAGTGCTTTTGAATTTCATTCACAGCTAAAGAGGTTAATAACTTGATGACCACGAGGAAACCACTTAGAAAACAAAATTTCTTTGCCTTTTAGATTAATCAATGAAATTTATTAATATTGGTCATTGTATAATAAAATATGTGTTGGTCACTGTTTTTCTGGTGGAAAACCAGTATTAAGGGATCCAAATGCCATACTGGTACATACTGCATTACAGTGTTGGATATTTATACAGCAGCTATCAGGGTTTCAGAAGTCCTTCCTGGTGATTCCCACTCTGCTTATTAGGGGAGCTCAGGTTTTTGTTTCAGGTAACTCCAATTATTAAGACTGTCAAAAGCAAGTTGAACAAACCTGGGTTAGGAGACAGGAGGGACAACTTGGGGAATGAATACTGTAGATTATACAAACTGCAGCCTGCAATTTCTTCACAAGTGGAAAAGCAGGAGGAGATATGAGGATGTTGAATTCTGTGCTAGGAGTGGGTCACTTCTTGCCTTGAGAAGGAGGGCATGCTGTAACGGGCACTTTGAATTTTTTTTCAAGGCCATATGATAATATTTGTCATTAATAATTGAATTTATCTCAATCTCATTTCCAGGTAAGAGTTGCTGAGTCATAAAGTGGAGCAGAAAAAGCAATATGACACAAGACTTCCACAGCCCAGCTGGTGTTCTCTACTGTACATGAGTATATACCATATATGACTGCAAACAGGTCACCAGTTTTGACCTACTCTGAGGCTAATTTTTGGCACAGAGTAAGTCTGCACACTCAAGATGAAGACGTTTTCTTGCTGTTGTCTTAAATATTCTTAGAGGGATTTGTTTAAGTCAAAGTATAATTGTGTACCTTTGATTCAGATAATGAATATGCTGTGTAGTTATTTACAACAGACTGTGTGAACACCGTCTCTCTCTTTCTCTCTCGTTTCCTTTATGTTATTCCACTGCAGAAGCCAAGCAAGAGATTTTGCTTCTAAAGGCTGGGTAGCAGCACAAGACCTCAGCAGCAGGTACTGAGGTCTCCTGGCAAAATCCCCACTGGATTTCCAGATCTGGCAAATTACTACTTCACCTATGTCAGAATTTTTCAATTTTTTTAATATTGTTAGGGTTTTTTTCAGTCATAGTGAGGCTCTTTCCAGAAATTATGTGTGTTTCAGATTAGTGCATACGAAATAGCTTTTTTCTGTTGATCTTTTGTGGTCCTCTAGAAGTAACTCTCCACCCTTCTGGGTTGAAAACTGCTTATCTGCATGTATATCTGCACTGGGTTGGGTGTGCTCTTTTTACTAGGAGTAAACAATCTCAGGGAATGAATACGCTGTCACAAGCAGCTTTGGAAATAGAGAGCAAAGTCATGGAAAGCACAGAGCTAAAAAGGTTCTTTTTGTCAATGCTCATATTCATGGTTCATAAAAATCTAATTCAGAATGTTAGTTTACACCCCTCAACTTCCCCCAGAAAAATCCATTCAGACACTGTGCATTTCTCATTTGTGAGCCAAATGCTGACAACCCTGGTATTATCCCATCTCACAGTCCAAGAAAAATCAACTTTTATCTTATGAAAAATTATTTCACTTGTGTAAAAATTGCTTTTTTTTTTTTTTTTTTTTGTGGAGTTATGTTTGTGGTGCCTTGCTATATTACAGAGTTAGTACAGCAATCTGTCCCTTGATGGTTTCGTGTTCCTCTTAAACAGGCACAAAAAAAATAAGAGCAATGCATCTGATGCTGAGGTTATGGAAAGACCAACTTCCAAATTATAGTGGATTAAAGGGAAGATTCCTGCTATATATTTTTTATTTGTTAGCATGTTTTTCCGTGACAAGAACTCTTTTTTGCCCGAATCCTGTGGTCACACATGCAGAGGGTCCCTAACTCAAGGAATTTATATGTGAGCAGAGAAGGCAGACAGGTGGGAGGGGAAAGGAGGCACAGTAATGGAGGTGCTAGAGCTGAGCAGCCACAGCTAGAGCTGGCCACTGCATCCCTTTAGCCTCCCTGGAAAAGCAAAGCTGCTGGCCTTCCCTGAAGACATCACCTTTAACTCAAGCCAAATATTTATTTAGGTTGATTTCCTTATCTGGAAGATGTGGGAAAAAGCCAAGGGGCTCCAGGGGGACCAAACATTAAAATGGCTCCTTTTTTTTTTCCAGAAAAGGACAAAATAAAATACTTGCATCACTAGATTTTTTTTTTTTTTTTTAAATCTATCCTGCATAATTTTATGGCAAAACATGAATTGCAGTCTGGCCTTTTACATATTACTTGTCAATGGGGTTTTTTTAGCCATTGGTCCCTAAGAAGAGCCCTGTAAGCCAAATGAAGCACTTTGGCATGCTGGAATTATTGGTGCTCACTACAAGCAGAGAATAAAATGGGGATATTTCACAATCAGTGATGGACTACAAAACATCAAGGAAGGAAGATACAGGTAGCTGATCTGGGAAGGTGATCCACACTCTGTTCTTGCTCCCAAGTTTGTCAAAATATCTGCAATAAAATCTTCTTCAGACAGGCAGGTAGGAACAGCTTTTGGGCCTGCTGTTAGTCCAGCTTGTGTCAGGCTTGATGTCCCTGGGAGAGATGTGAGGGTTTGAGGGGCACCAGGATACACGAGTGGAGAGACACACATACGTGTGTGGAGAAGAGTATTTCTTCCTCAGATCTGCAATCAAAACACAGCTCTGAAGCCTGAAAGCCACAAGAGTCGAGTCTGTAGAAAAAGGTGTGTTCTGTACCAAAAAGAGAGTTTTCTCTCCACAAAAGACAGCTCTTTGAACAGGCTGGAGAGACCTCAGGGCAGTCAGCCCTGTACAGCTACAAAAGCTGTCCGAAACATGTCCAGATGCTCCCTATTGAACTTTCAGGCAATGTCCTACAATAGTCCCCAACGCAGAGGAACTGAAAGGAAGGAGTTTCAGAGGCAGGGTGGTAGCCCAAACTAAGCAAAATAACTGTTTTGTTTGACATTCTGCCCAAGGCTCATAATTGAAATAAAAAGCTCTGACCTGTAAGAAACCCCGGGTGTGGTGGAAAGCGCTTCCTGGGCTGGGGGAAACGGGCGAGCCGCACTGTCAGCTGCCTGGGGCATGGGTGAGCAGATACATGGCCCCTGGCTGAAAAGAGATTATGATGGGAAATATTTTGCATGGATTCATACTTAATGATTTTCAGGTTTACTCAGGTACTTTTGTTTTGAGGCTTCAGTAGAAACTTGGTCTTAAGGGCTGTGAGAATAATCCTATGAAATCAAAGTTGCCGATGCTTTGGCACAGGCAAAGTTTCACTCAGAAGACTTAAATTTTCCAAGCCCCATAAGTGCAATCCAGCGTGGCAGAATCCATTGATGAGGGGACAAGTCATTTTCTGGAATGTGCAAGTCCTATTGAATCAAGATAATACAAGGTTAAAGGCTCCAGAAACAAAGCTTCTCAATATGCTGTCAGTGTGCTGTGTATACAGCACAAGGCAGGGCATATTTGAGAGCAAAAATAGATGCATGGCCCTGGCTCAGAAAGTACATTTAAAACAACATAATTTATTATCTGAGCTACGGCTGACAACAATCCATTCCCCTGTTTTGGGCAGATTTTAAAACTTCACTGAGCTCCAGTTCATGTGCTCATCTCGTGCTGATGCTGTCTCACTTTGGAGACTGGGAAATGCTGCAGGGTAGCTTACATAGGATGCAGAAGCAGCATCATTACAATTTGTAAGAGGGGTTGTTTTAATCCAGGAAACAATGGAAACATCCTATAAATGGTGAGCATCTGGTCCAAAGAACAGATCTCAAACATTACATTGTCACTACTGGGAACTGTGAAACAAGAGTCCACTTTAGAAGTCCTCAGCAGTACTTTTTTTCTGGTAAATGTTGCAGTGTTGGTAAATGGAGTGTATATTTATGGAATAGCTTTGTTTTTGATGGGATCAGTGTAACTCTGATGAGGCTCATGTCTGGAAATACAGAATTTCATTGGGGTATTTGAAGATTATGAACAGTAATATTTCATTTTTATCTGCCTTTATATATGTGCAAATTGGCAATATGATAGTCTTTTACTTAGGGAACTGATACTGAGGGTGATCTCATTGTTCTCTCACGATTTAACAAGGAATTAGAATCCTAAACAGTGTAAAATGCATTCAAAAGTATTTGACCTTGACCAAATCATAGCTTTCAGTTTAATTTTATTTTTCATTCCTTGCAGAGACTTGATAAACCAGATAAACTGGCGCTGAGTTTTGCACCTGCTATAATTTACTGTTTGGTACTATTTGGAATTTCTGCTGTGCCTTTGTGAGATACCCAAGCATAACTATGCCAGTTTACCCAGCACAGCCTGTTCCCTTCACTGCTCCAGTATAAAGTGTCTGTTGTTCCTAAATTCAGTGACTTTCAGAACACTTCAAGAGAATAAATTTTCTTGAAAAGAAAAAGAGAGGAAGTCAGCAGTGTCTTGTATTAAATAGTTTGTGCTCCAGTTATAGTTGGAGAAACCTCCGGTGGAGTGTCCCCTTAGCTTTTCTCAGACAGGGCAAGTTAAGGGAGATTGCTTATCCCTGGGACCTCTAGAGAGTCTCAACTTTTGATGTTTGCCTTTTTTCTGTGCAAAATAATAAATTGGAAAACAAGCTCCAGCCTTGAGCAATCTTACAAGCTCCCCACCTGTTACCAATATGATTGAGTATGTTAACGAGCCTTAATAGCCCAGAAAAGCCCCACATGGGACTTCCACCCACACATCCTCCCCGGGGTCTCCACTGAAGGTCAGGACTGAATACCTCCTCCTCCTTCTTTCTGAGCACAACTTTTTCCAGCCCTGGTTCCTGCTGCTCGTGCTTGGAACCCAGGGGTGGCTCACACCTTGTCCTGTCGAGGGCCATCAAAGGACCAGCTCTGCCCAGCCTTCAGGTACTGGGGGGGACAGGGTCCTGATGAGTGAGTGTTTGACTGCTGTTGGGGGGCCCTCAGCTGCCCCTGAGCTGGGCAGCCCCTCCTGCTGTCCCCTGACACTGCAGCCTTGCAGCTTGGCATCCTTGACTCAGGTGGGGCAAGGGGAAGAGAGAGCATAATCGAACAGTGACAAAAAAGCAGTTTGTGCTCCCAAGCAACTTGGTGCTATCCCTGGATGGCATTCTTTGCTTCTGTTGCATCAGACACCCTGCTCAGCTTTGTGTCATCTGCAAACTTGCTGAGGGTGCACTTGATCTCACTGTGTTGTTGATAAAGATATTAATGGGTGCCAGTCTCAAGACAGAGCCCTGAAGGACACTACTTGTCACCAGCCTCCACCTGGGCATAGAGCCATTGACCATCCAGCAGATACCTTCTCCACTGAATAGTCCATCCACCAAACACCTGTCTCTCCAATTTGGACATAAGGCTGTCATGTGGGACTGTGTCAGAGGCCCCACAGACATCCAGGTAGATGACACAGCTTGGTCTTCCCTTGTGACTGTTGCTGTCACTCCATTGTAGGAGGCTGCCAGATTGTTCAGGCATGATTTTCCCTTGGTGAAGCTGTGCTGGCTGTCTCTGGTCACCTCCTTGTCTCATGTGTGCTTTAGCATGGCTTCCATGAAGATCTGCTCCATGATCTTCCCAGACACAGAGGCCAGGCTCACCTGTCTGTAGTTCCCCAGGTCTTCCTTTCTTCCCTTTTTAAAAATAGGAGACTGGTTTCCCTGTTTTCAGTCCAGACCTTACCTGACTGCCATGACTCTTCAAATACAATGGAGGATGGCCTGTCAACAGCATCAGCCAGTTCCCTGAACTGGGAAGTTGGTGTAAGAATCTGGAAAGGGACTGTCCCTCTATTTTTGGTCAAACAGAACTTTGATTCCTATTTCAAAATACCCCAAAGGCAGGGTTTTGCATTATAGACAGAGTCTTTCTGTGTCACTCCCCTGAGTAAAAATGAAATTAGCTCCCCAGAGTATCCCACTTATACAATCCTGCATTTAAGTCCTGCATCTTTGCTTACCACTTAATGCACCTGGCAGGCTCTGGTGGCTGCTCTTTATGTTTTCAGATGAGTACAGATTGTTAGATGTGTATTGCTGGCTTGGTTCTTCCTTGCACTTTTTAAAAAGTTTTTTAAATTATTTCCTTGCCATAAAACCTTTTATTTTTTTTTTTTCCAACACACAGACTTTTTAATTTACTTTTTCTTTCATCTGGAATCTCAAGGCCTTTGATTCATATTTGCTCTTTGTTTTGATGTACGGAAAAAGCTTAAGACATACTTGGCTCTAATAGCTGTACAAATCCAAACCCTAGTAAGGAGGAGAAGTATTTGAAACCAACTCAATCCTGATTTATTTAAAGATTTAATTTACGCATAGATTTCATATAAAAGATAAAATCATCATCTATACTTTATTACTAGATATTAAAATAATAAAATCAGCTGTAGTTTACATGCTTGTTGGGTGACATTGGGTGTTAAGGAGGAGAGAAAGCTGAGGTTTGCTTCCAAAGGATTCTTGTGAAGTGACTTTGAAACATGGCTTAAAGGGTAATTGCTTTTCCATCATAAAATTTTTAAAGGAGAATGATTTTCCAGGTGTTTGATAAACACTTTGTTAAATAATACGTCTAACAGAAAAGGTAAAATGAAAACTTTTATTTTTCAGAAACTAAGCATTGCAGAGAGAGAGGAAAAACCCCAGCTCCTCCTATGTTGTAGCACCTCAACCAGAAAAATGTAAGGGGCTGTAACCAGAGAGTTACTGGGGTCCAGCATTTACCCATTATTGACTGCATTCAGGGGGAAGCCAAGAGGCAATAGTAACCACTTGAAATTTTATGGCTAAGATATTAATGGATTAATTATTTTTTTCTTTCTTTAACACTGCTCACAAAAATAATCTCCAATTGTAAAAATGCACGTAGCTTTCTCCAGTCTGGGAAGTAAAAACCAAAACCAAATATGCATATTTTTAAATGCTTTCTCTATAATGTGTCACTACCTTGAAACAGCACCTCACACGAGTAGCAATTTTTCAAAGTCATGATACTTATAAATGCAGGAGAAATGCTGATACTTTGATAAAGAAGTCTTCAGCTTGTAGTTGTGGGATGGTTTGTTGTTTCCAGGAATGGTTTGAAATTTTTCTCCCTTGTTCAAAACATAAAATGGATCCAAACTTTGTATGTGCTGTCTCTGGATTTACAACCACACATTTCTGCTGTCTCTAAAACTTCAAAGGGTTAATGCTGAAGACATAGATAAACTTTTTCCTAGATAGATTTGTGAAAAAACGTGTGGGTGTTTTGTACAAAAGAAAACCAGATCCTCTGGTTGCAAGGTAAAAAAAAAAATCTCTTTTTCTCCAGTGTGGTTTGTCTTCTTAAAACTTACTTTTATCCCACAGGAATATCTGTTTTCAGCAGTAAAATGAAAGTCTGTGGGCGGCAGTGAAGGACACAACTCAGCCATCAGTGCAGTTTTTCTTGTTTTCAGTATTTGCATCCTCTGAGCTTTACCTCTGGTGGTCAGTGCTTTCTGTGGTCAGTATAAATGCGTCTGCTGAGGAATCCTCATGGAGCCCTTTGTGCTGTTTCCCTTCCATTTCAGTCCCCCAAACAGGACTTTGGTGGGGCTTGGACACTGCCCATAACCTCCCATCCATTCCTTAAACCTTACAAGGGCTGCTCCAGCACGAGAGCTTATGGGCTGAAAAGGGCCAAGTAGGAAGGGATTTGTAGGCTGCATTTCTATGTTGTGACACACTTTCCAGAACTGGCAGGAGCTGATGCTCTACAGGATAATTTCTCTTTCACTTTGGGAACTGGAAGTAAAATACAGAGATCTCATATATGTTCTCTTTGTGATGGATGGCAATGAAAGGGACTGTGTGTCCTCATGTGCTGCTGCTTTTTATTGTTATTACAATAATAGCGTTATGAAAAGGTTTAAAGGGGATTTCTGTTACTCTGATGCAAGAAAGATTGTATTTCACTAGAAGCAGTTCCTCCTCTGCACCTGTGCATGCATGATACTGCCTGAATGCTTGCAGGTAGCCTGGGTATCAGTTTTGATAACCAAGCCTTTACAAACTTTTTATCTGCCTAAACAAAATGGAATAAGCTGATGCCACTGTACTGGTAGCAGGAGAAGAGAGAATAAACATGTTTCCATGGTATGTCTCGTTTAACCCAAAAGCCACATGGAAGCTACTAAATCATTATTTACTATGCAAGAGTATGTGGTGCCCAGGGCCTGGAGAAAGCTGCTCAAGGGGAAATAGTTTGGTAAGAATGAAGGAGAGCAGGGGATGGAGGCAAATAGACTGAACAGCATGCAAGGAAGTTATTTGTTGCTGGAAAAATAGTTCCTAGAGTGGCAGCTCCTCCCCTCTTGCTCTGTTCTGCTTCCAGCACAGCATCAGGACATGCAATGATACTGTGGACTCCATGCTTGGGTTTGGAGATGTCTGTGTCCTGCTGATCTGCTGAAAAACTTACTAGTTCAGCGAGCATTCATTAGTAGAGACTGCCAACATTTATTCCTACTTGCAACTTTTACTTGCTAAGACATATTTAGGGCTCTGAGGGACTTTCACTACTGCCACCTCGGCAGCATGAGGAGACCATTTTCAATTTCATCATGTACTTATTATGAAATAAGAGGTCTCCCTTATAGGTGGCTTTCTAGCTAAGTATTACACTGGGAATTAAAAAAAAACCAAACAAACAAAAAACCAGTTTATTTTCCACCAGACAAATATCCTGCTATTTTTTTGGCCTGGGTCTCAGAACACAGCAGAAAAATAATCGTAATCCACTTTCCATGTAGAGTCTTCTTGCTTCTTAGAGAGTTTGGGTAATTTCAGTGGTGGTTCTCCCATTTCTTATCTATGCCAACAACTATAACTTCTGGTATCCAATTACTCTGTGGTCCTGAATTTGAAGACATTTCTTTGCATGGCTTTTGGTAAAAGCAAGCTATTTGAGTTTACTCAGTTCAGCCTTTCAATAAAGCACCCTAAACCCAAGGAGTGCCCTGACAGGTTGGATGCATGGTCTGCATCTCCAGCAGCCTTTATAAAGGACATAAGGACATGGGGATCTGTGCACCTGAGCTGCAGTACAGTCCAGGAGAGTGGCTGGGATAAAAGGTGCTGGTGGGAAACTCAGGATCTCTCTCATGACAAGTCAGGCTAGGACATAAAATGTTTCCCTGGTTCCTCTTGAAATTTATGGAATAACTGGATTGACTGGACCAGGAAAAAATAGACAGTGTCTCCAGCCTCTAGCTGAGAGCTTCAGTCAGAGTGCAAAGGGTCCTTTCTCAAGTGATGTTTTTGTTTATTTGTATCTCTTACATTGCTTACAATTTTCAATATACAATTACACTAAGTGGTGATTTTTTTTGTGTGTGCGCTTCTTTAATAGTATTTACCTCTGGGTTGTTTGGTTACCATTTTTATGACTGAAAATTGGTTTTAAAGTTTTCTCTTTCCTCCTGATAGCATTACAAAAATTTAAGTGCTTTTATTGTGATATTTTTCTTTATTTTAGAAGAGAAGCTGTAATAGCAACATTTGGCCAAATGGCTGGCTTCTCAAAGTTTCAATATATAGTCAGTCTGTGTAAGGGAGAATATGCAATGATGAATATTTTAAATCTGAGTAGTGTGAAGGCATGGCAAAGCCAAGGGTATGAAGGGGCTGTGGTGGCTGATTCCTGGATGCATAAACTGTTTTAAACATTTTCTTGCTAGCAAATTTCATTTTTTTTACAATGAACTGAAGACAAACTTTCCTGTTTTCTGGACACTGAACCCATTGGCTTTCACATGATGTAGTGCTCTGTCCTTAACTCATGAAAAGACTCACTCTTTGGAGCCTCATCAGGAGAAAGCCAGTACACTAAACCTCTGAAAATCATCTCTGCAGTGCAAAAGAGCAGCAGGCCAATGGATTGTGTGACATGGCAGGTCTTGAAAGCACAGCACATCAAGGAAGGAGTTCCAGAACTTCAAGGGTATTTGGCTGTTATTTTTAGAGTTATTTGACTGACAGATCACTATGCAACAGTGATGTGTATGGGGAGAGTTAGTAAAATAGTGGTGGAGATGGTTATAGTCTGATGTAACTCCAGTGTGATGACAATTCCCTGGCCCTTAGTGGCTTTTTATCCCTGACATGCAATGTTCTACTTGTCAGCTTTCTTTTGTTTTCCATGGCTTGTTTCTCCTTGCTTTCCACACCATACAACAGTGAGCAAATGAAAAGGATCCTTTTATGAGTTAATGAATGCCTTTTGTGGTTTTGCATGTTCCAGTTTGGGTATAGGAGAAATGCATTGTGTGGCTGAGCCTGTGGCAGGCAAAATGGGTACCTGCAAATAAAAGGGCACCTAATTTAAAATAAAGTGAGGCCCTGTTTCTTCCCACTGCAAGAATGAAACAGTCTCTCAGCATTGGACTTCTTTGCCTTGGGTGGGTCCCTGGTGTAGAAATCCACTGTTTTCTTATTCCCATTTTTCCAATCAAGCCTGACATACTTTGAAAAGGCAAAACATGACCAAAGGAAGATCCCAAAAACGAAATGTACCTTTTTCTATGCAAACTCTGCAGATTTCATCAGGCTTTCACCAGGCAGTGGTATGACCTTCTGGATAAAAGTAAAAGTTTTGTTCCAAGAACTTTTTATGGCTGCTTCAAGACTGAGCCCTGATCCTTGTTTTGGTGTCTTAGGGAATACCAAGAACTTTTGCTGTCATTGTGCGAAAGGTCAAATTTTATGCCCTGTGACAACACAGCTGCATTCAGGGAAAACTGCTGTTGTTATTGCATTAAATTGGTCATTTTATGCTCTCCAGAAGGTCCATCTCTTTTCAAGGGTTTAAATCCAACAAGAAATCCCACTAAGATCAAATAACATTACAGTATAGGAAGAATAAGTATATGCACACCCTATATAGACGTGACAAACAGTAAATATAAAAAAATACCTATTACGGGAGTCCTAAGCTAAGGAATTTTAAGAGGAAGAAAAAGCATAAAAATATACTCCATAATAATGAAATGAAATTATTATAAAAAAATGATGACAGACTGGGTTTTAATTAAAATAACACCTGTTGGATTGAATTTCAAAGGAGTGATCAAAGAAAATACCAAGCAAAAAGCAAGGCACACAGTAAGTGTTTAGTAGATCAAAACTTTTAAAATGTTTCAGAGAAGTATGAGATGTAAAAGGAAAAAACGTTGGGGATTATGTTGGGATTATGCTGAAACTTGACTAAAGGAGCAACACTCCTGAACAAATAACATTACATTAAACTAATTAGAGTTTAGAATATGAAATTGTTAAAGTTTGCTATCTCAGCTGTTTCTTTAAACTGAAAAAGGGATTAATCCATATTGTAAAAATAGTTAGTGGTTCAGAGGGCAGAAGCTATAAAATACTGCTGTAGTTTGGAGAAACAATAACAAAATCCACCAGAAAGTGCAGTCTGCAGTCCAACTCCTTGGAAAGCTTAGGCATGGGAAGAGCTCTTTGTGCAAGTCCATTTACTGGACCTGGGAGCAGTACTGCTATCAGCAAGGTGTACGTGGGTGCTTTGGGATGTACCCAAAATCCAGGGTGTTTTGTCTGCAGTTTAGGACTGAGTAGTTTAACTGCAGTTAAAAACATCACAGGAAACAGATTTATTTTCAGTTGGAGGGTATTCTTCCCCACTGCTGTTGCCCTAGAGACTGTCCTCTGTTTTTATTTTTTCAAATTTCCTCTGAAGATTTTTTGCTCTGTAAACTTTCTTATTTAGTGAAGATGTCTAGTGTTCAGTTCTGATGGCTTTCAAGCCCCATTTAAATCAATAGGGGTTGTGAATGCCAGAAATTCATAAGAGGACTCCAGCACACTGAAAAGTTGTGGAGGATGTTATGGCTGACTGCTGGCTCCTCTTGCTGGTGAAAGATGCTGAGGCAGGCAGCCAGCCAGCTGCTCTCCCCAGGAGGGAGTTAGTCCCTGGATCTCAGTTTGGGAATGGCTGTCTTGAATAATTTTGTTCAAATATAGTGCCTTTTATGTTCTTTCCAATTCTCTGTCCCTCTTGCAATTACCATTTCACATGGGAAGCATGTAGCCTTTCTTCTTGTTCCTCTCCTTTTATTGAGATGGGCTGCCAGTGTTTTACTCCCAGTGTATTACATACTTAAACACATATATGTGTGTGTGTATCCTACGGCAGAGTGAGGTAACAAAAAGTGAATTGGATCCTAAGCTTCTAGGGTTTGCACAGCAAATATGAAACAAGACTATGCTGCGTATCTGCAGACTCAACCTATGCTTATTTATAATTTGGCAATTAAAATGTGTTTTATGTGTTTGGGGTTTTTTATAAGCATACTACATGAGATATTGTGTAGGTGATCAGTATATTATATTAGCTGACGGCAAAAGCATTTTTGACATGGTCTAAGTGGTAATTATCTCTTTCCTCAGCAATTTTTTAGCTGGCTGATGGAGGTTTTTGATATTCTGTTTATCACAGTTTAAGGGCTGATTTGAAAATCACAGCACGGCACTACAGACACTGTACTCCAGCAAACAGATGGTAGAGAGCCATCAGCTGTAACCTGTGAGTAAACTAAGACAAGTGAAGTTTGGTACAGGGTTTTGAAAATGAGATGTAATTGTGTAATGGAAGTGTAAGAATGCTATGAAATAATCTTACCCTGCCTGTACAGTAAAGAACAAGCTCTATTTAATCTGGCATGATAATACCTTTTTTTTTTTCTGTATTACTGGAACTTCCTGCCTTGATTCAGTAGGAAAATCATAATGTCTGATCAACAGTTAGGAAAATGGGAATAAATGGGTTGCATGTGTGTGTTTTTTCCTTTGCAAAATACATAGGGCCACTGAATGACAAACAGACTCCATGAAGTTGTTTACCAAGGAGAAGAAACAAATAAAGCACAAAGCCACCAGGCTCTTCACGAAACAGAGAGAATACTACTGTTTTGGAAAGCACGAGAGAGAATTTGCTTCTAAAATAGAAAGGATTATGTGATTATGTTTTCTTTCCTAAACATAGACAAAAGGTGAAGAGATCACACAATATTTGTTTTTCCACTGGATGGTTTATTTGAATGTGTTTAGGGTGGCTAGGGGGCAAGGGGGGGGATTCTCCTCCACTGGCAACACGTAGCATGAGAAGAAATTGCAGAGGAGTGCTCAACACTTAGAGGTCAGGAAGGTGAAAGCATGCCAATAGCTTTGCTAGGAGGCTCAAACATTTTTGTGGTTTCATGTGTTTACCTTAGCAATGATAGAAGATTTAGACAATTACCCAGCAGTCTCAACAGTGTCTTGTCAGGCAACTCTACAACTCCTCTTCAGTAATGTCACTGGGAGCCTGATATTTTGAGCATTTTCATTCAAGTGTTGTTATAATCAGGTCTGATATAATTAGGAGTTAAAGAATGGTGGATGAAATGATCCAGTTAGAAGAGATTAAATGGAGCTTGTGGGAAGGAAAGAGAAATTGAGATGCCTTCATTAGAGCTGAGTCCAGGTCTGCATATTTTCTGTTGCTGCTGATTCATCATAGCTAAGAAGGGGATTCATTTTTTGAAGGTTTGCTGTATGTGTTCAAGGAAATTGGTAAAATCTTTCCCCTTTTTGCTGCATGCTGGCATTGGAGTGCTGTAGCACAAATCTTTGATTCTCACATACTCAGTAAAGAGTTAATTATTTTGGTGCTTCAAAGGAAACCACACTTTTCAGTTTCTCAGTGTGAAGCAAAGGTGTCCATAAGGCCTCTTTCTTGTTGCCAACTGTTTCACTTTATGACACTTTTTATTCAGTTACACCTTCCTTTTGTTCCTTTCCTATTTGTTTTTATGTCTTCTTTTCCTTTTTATCCCTCTCTTTATTACTTCCTGAGGGTTTGTTTTTCTTTTCTCTTTGAGTTCTCTGTTTTCTAGGTTTCTCTTGTCAGTGCAGCACCAGTAGATATTCAGTTGTTTTCTAGGAGAGCCAGTACTTCTATTTGCCTCGGTCTTCTCTTTTTTGTCTGTAGGAGATAGAAGAGGGAAAACATTTGAAAAGTGAAGTATCTCTGCTGACAGGGAAACCTTGGGTTCACAATAGACAATATACCTGTGTTATAATGAGCTGTGGCTAGGATACGGGCCAAAAAAGTGTGGAGCATGAAGTGCACAAGGACAATTTGAATACACCGATTTCACAAAACAGCAGTGCAGACATCATGCTGGAATGAGCTTTCTGCTAGTTTTTCAGCATTTCCAAATTTGCCTTGGCTAGTACTAAGACTTCCACCACGTCAGTCTCTTCTATTAATTGAGGTTGTTGTAAAGTGGAAAAAAGGCCCCGTGCCTACAGTAGCAGTGAGAGGATAGGTTTGGGCCTAAGAACAGAGACATGCAGTTGGAGATAGTTTGCCCTCTCTCTGTGTCTCTGGTCCAAAATATTGGAGCAATATTCTGCAAATTAAACCTTCTGAGTTAAAGGGGGATAGACTAGCTCCTGTGTATGTGAATGTAGCTTTAATGCACCAACTCACTTGAGCAGTGAGGGAGCATGTTGAGTGTGAGAAACTGAAATTAAATGAGGTTATGCTGATGTCTGCATGACTAGTGAGTGTGGCCCAGTAGATTTGCCATGTGAGACCGCTGCTGCTCAGGCCAAGGCATCTGGTCTGCACTGGCTGCAACCTCATCTTGTGCATGGGATGCCCCACAGAGCATTAGGTGCATTCCCAGGATGCATTTTTTGGCTTACTGCTTGCAGTCTGTGCACTGGGGTTGCTCCATGTCTGTTTTGAAGTGCACTCCTGATGCACACTAAATTGCTAATGTAGTCATCCTTTGAGCATTTTCATTTTAAATTTGCATTTTCCACATCATAACGTGTTATAATGGACTAAATTGTGGTCATAAAACTTCTAATATGATAACTTAAGCTGCTGATCCGTTATTTCCTTTCATCAAACATAGAAAAGAGGGAAGCAATAATAAGATAATACAGAGGTTAAAAAGCCTGGGCTGTAAGGTAGCACGGGATGGTATTCGCCTGCCTGTGGGATGTAGGACAACTTGCAGTAGTAGTATCCACATCGGGGCTGTGGTGCTGCCTACACTTAGTAATAAATTATGGCTGACGCTCTAAACACTATGCAATGTATCGGCGATTCATCTTTCAATCGCCTGTTCCCACGCTGTCCGTTTTATCTCGATTGTTAATTTAATCCTGGCAGTAAATTGCTTCGCTTCTCTTAAATCTCCCGCCAGCCAAGCGCGGGACATATAGGGCGGGTGTGTGGGGGGACGGGGCGGCTGGCTACCGGGCTGGTGGTGAAAGGGCCGGGTAACCCGCCCGTGCAGCCCCGGCCCTGGGGCTCCGCAGCCCCCGGGAGTGACCGGGGCAGCGGCGGCCGCGGGGGGGCGGGAGGAGGAGGAGGAGGCGGCGGCGGCGAATCCTCGTCCGGCTGGCCGGGTGTGCGAGCACTAGTGGGAGCTGGAGAGGGCGAGAGGAGGGGAGAAACCCCAAACCACCCCGAGCCCGAGCGGCTGCGAGCCCGGCGGGAAGGGGGTGTGCGCGGGAGGCAGGCGGGGGGCGACGGCAGCCCCGGCAGAGGAGGCGGCAGCCCCGGCAGAGGAGGCAGCAGCCCCGCGGAGCCTTCGCAGGCGGTGAGGAGCCGGAGCGGGCGGGGAGCGGGTGCTGCGGCGCGGAGATGCTGCGGCGGGCGGGCGGGCACCTGCGCGG